>VDFB02016113.1:0-15694 GCA_007258455.2 Sequoia sempervirens
TCTTTCTCCTTTCCAAACTCCTTGTGATCTTAGAGGTCCTCATCCACTAAAAACCATTATGGATCTTTGTCTCACTCATACCACCTCTTGTTGTGCTTGCACATAAATCATTACAAATAGAAAGAAAGTTAAGGGAATAAAAATTCCCCACAAGTGCTTACTCCTCTTCTGCATTATGCCATTTAGACATGCTTTCCATTTCATATTTTGTGAGGTGGCCTTTGTTTCCTAACTCAGTGTGATGTTCACAAGGCAACTCATTTTTTAAAATTTGTCCTCCTTTGTATCATAAACAAACATGTTTTTTCACTCTTAATCATCCAAATTTCTTCTACAAGGAAGAGATGAACCATTTCTTATGTTTTTATTAATCATGGGATTCTCTACATATTCCTCTAGTTGCTTACATTCTTCTAGTTTCCTATGGTTGGTTATGTTCTCTAAAACCAATAGGACTTCATCACATATGGGGCTCCCAAATATTTTTATCTCTGTTGTAGCTTCCTCTCTAATGTGGATTGTTTCCATTGCTACATCTTGGGCTTTCTCTTGTGATAGGTTGCATTCCTCTTTACTACAGTTTTCCAACTCTTTTCTTTTTGCATTGTAATCTTCAGTGCCTTCCCCTTCTTCGAGGTAACACAACTCAACAACTCCATCCAACTCATCTATCTTTTCATCTTGATTCCTTTCATCTATCTCTTCTCTCTGAAACTCTTGGGAAATCATATTTAAAGGTCTTCTACCCACTAATATTTCTACCAAATCCTTAATGGATTTAATTTTCCCCTATTCTAGTAGTTTTATCTCTTGGCTAATCCTTTCCTTTATAGCCATCCTCTTTGAAAATAGCTCTTGCTCACAAATGGAATATTTATCCTCACCATTCCTTTCCACCTTCTCACAACTCTTCAATTCCTTTATTGTAGAGATTTATTTTTCTTTGTTGTTTTAATATTGCATGTCTCATAATCCTCCAATAAAACCTTAACTCTTCCAACTTAATCTTTAATTTTTGCAACTTGTTTTTTTGGTCTTGTTGATGGTGTTTTCTACACAGCAACAACTCAGACAGAATATAATATCCTATCTCTCTTGAAAGGTTATCTTCAATAATAAATCACTGAAAATCACCCCAAGGTCTCTCGGGTGTTAGGTCATAACAATGCATAAAACAACTTAGATAAAATGTGAAATGCTGGTAATCACAATCGGACCTTACTACAAGCAAACTGTATCCTTTCAATTTATCAGATCTGACAATATGGTGATCTTGAATCCTAAATCTAACTGAATAATTAAAGAAACAGCAAAAGGTAGGGATGCAAGGAAGTAATAAAACTTAAACTATTGCAAGGACAAGCAATGTAAATGACATATATGTGGAATGGACCTATCTCAAATAACCAATTCCTGATCGACCCACAATGCAATCTTACAAGAACGGTGCAATCTTCTGAGGTATTTAAATTTTCAAATCATAGACTTGCATCTACAATCGAAATTGAGCACACTGAATATACGGTCCAGGTTGACTTTACCAGCCTACTACAATCAAATAGTTACTGGGAGTATAGACCAGAGATAGCTACAAACATTCCAAATATGAAATCACAAACATCATTTATCCAACCAAAACTAATTTACTTCTGAGTACTAAACCCTAAATCTTCAAGCAATTTAAAAGGTAGAACAAAGGAACCATGCAAGATGAAATAACACAAAAGATTTCACCAGGAAAAACCACAATGTCTTCAATTGTATTAATCATCAAATGTTGCAACAATTCAACCGTTCTGATACAGTATTTGCTTCAAGAAAAGACTAAGAAAATCTAACTATTGCTCTTGCTTATCTCTATTACTGCTTAGCTAACCAATGTCTAACCCTTACAATGAGGCGAGAACGCCTATTTATATCAAATTTCCCCCAAAACATGTCGGCCCAGCCCAACATTTTACAAAATAATAAAAACCTGCCAAAACAGGTCGGCCAAGGAAACAAACTAAGGCACACATTTAATGCCATCATCCAAGTCGGCCAAGGCACAGTCCTCAAGGAAGTCTGGTCCAATGCATGCCCTATGATAATAGGGAAGCACAAATCTCGAACTTGAGCATTAACTGCCACTCCCCTTGTCTTTCTTCTGCACTGACGTCCCTTGGACACTCGAGAATATTCTATCCAGCTCAGCAATAGGTAGCAATGGCAAAACCTTGAGCCGACATTTAATTGAATCTATCTCTTCCTTGGACCGCTCGACAACTTTAATCCAGTCTTCCTTACTGGCCATGTATCTATCCATCACCGCCAAGTATGTGGCTGCATCATCAAGTAAGTGGGCGGTGATAGCTCCATCAGAATCCAGGGGCATAAACCTCATGCCACCACTCCTTCAATTGCTCATGGCTCAAATACTTGGGAGCTATCTTCTTCCTCCCTGTCATCACCTCAAAGAAGGTAATGCATCCATCATAAACTGATGTCAGGTCACCATCAATTGACTTCCTTCATTTTTGTATCTTCTTTAATGCCTTCTGTCTGATCTGCAATGCCTCGAACCACTCCCATGGTTCATCCAATCTGGAAGAGGGAAGGATTCCATCCTTAACTAACTGCTCCTTTCCATGCCCCAGGATAGTCCTCGACTTCTGCAACAAGAAATCTATGTCACCCTTATCCTGAGACAAGATGTGCTCCAATAGTTCTTTTGCCCGGACTGCATCCTTGCCCACAGACAAGATCTCCTTAATAGCATTATCCCCATTCGTCTGAACATCCATCAACCAGTCATTAGCAGCTTGGGCGGAGGCCTTCATCTTTTCAATTCCGGAGATTGTCTCCCTAGGCAGAAAACCTGGAGTAGCAGAAGAGGATGGATGGAGAGACTGTAGAGGCTTCATTACCTCTTCTAAACATTTCCTCAATCTTTCGTTTTATCTCTTCAGCTCCCGTTTGGATTGGGTCTCCTTCTTCAGCCTGTCAACAATTATGGCACTCGACCCCTCAAACTCCTCAATATCTTGCTCTAGGGAGGCCGGGCCGAGATTAATAGTTTGGACATTGTAGTCCTGGACTGTTATATCATCCCTCATTTTATCTGCTGCAGGGGTGGCGATGTGAACTACCCTGTTGTGTGCTTCATCCCTTTCCACCCGGGAAATCACCTTAGCAGCTTTCTTCTTCTTTCCTTTGCCGATCTGGGATAGCATTTCATCCCAATCCAACGGAGTGTCCTCAACAATTACCTGTTTCTTCCGGGCAATCTCCTTCTCCAACCAGTCTGGAGCTACAGAGTCCGTTCGGATTCCTTCTGTTCTTGTTTCTCCCGGATCCTCTGTCACTTTCACTTCCTCCACGGCTGTCACCTTGACCTCCTCCTCAGTCATTACTTTGTCATCTTCTTTTTTCGGAGTCTGCTCGGCTTGGTCAACCTCCTCAAGTCCCAATTCCTGAAGCACTGGTGATGGAGTCCTAGCAGGTATGCTTTCCTCCGGCTCAGGTGATCCACGGCCTTTATCACTTTCTGGAGAATCTTCGTATTATACCAGCGGAGAAGTGTGCCTTTCCTCTGTTTCCACCTCAAGCTCGGCTGCTTCATTGTATAGTGTCCCCTCCTTGAACTGCTCGGCCTCCCCGCTAATTCCCTGCTCATCCGGATTCTCTGATTCTGGTGCACTTGGCAGAGGAGAAACAGGCCTATCCTGCTCTTCAACTGGTTGTGTTGGAGGAGAGTCCCTCGGCTGTGCAGCATCCTTGGGAGAAGGAGTTCTTGATTTTCTGGCATATACTTTGGTTTTCTCCCCTCCGGAGCTTTCCACATCCACAATTGGAGGCTCATCCTCTGAAGTGGCCTGATCTTTCTTCTTGGCTGTCCTTGTAGTTCTTGTCTTCTTGGGCGGTGGAGGAGCATCCTCCTTTTTAGCCTTCTCTGTTTCTTCCTCATCCGAGGACTTGCTAATTGTCAGGGTCTTCCACCTGCCTTTGCCAATTGGTTTCCTCTTTGTTGCAGGCTTAGCTCCCTTAGGACCTCTGATTTTAACCTTGAAGGGTGAGGTTTTAGCTGATTTCCCTTTGGGGTCCTCTTCCCTGGATTCTTCAGAAGTTGACATGGGGTTGAGATTCCCCATCAAGTCAAAGGTGCAAGCCACTTTAGCATTCTCTAACTCCCAGACTTTATGCTTAACCCAAGAAAAGGTGAATCTCAACACAGGAGCCATCAGGTCCTCCAATTCTGTCACTTCGGGCTCACTCCAATCAATGTCCCCAACTGACCTGTCTTTTATGGACTCATACACATGGTCTTGAACCAACTTTCCATCATCATCAAGCTGATCCAAAATTAGCTTAACATTGTATTGTCTAATGGCCTCTACAGGCAGCCTGGAATACCTTTTCTTCCTTGCATCAAGGTCATCCTTGATGTTGACCCAATAGTCTTCTAAGTCCTCTTTATGCCTGTATTCCCGGGTAGCCCTCTTTTGAGCCTCTCCAGTTATGTCAAAGTTCATTCTCTTCGAATGGAAAGAGAATCCATAAGCTGCCAACTCCTCACCCGTAGTGTGAGCCGATTGAATAGATGGGCACACTTCTCCCACACCAATTCCAAGAGGGAAGTCCCCTCTGAATCCTGTCTTATGCTTTTCTCTCTTCACAACTGCATCAAACTCACAAATCTGCCTTACAACTTCTAGTAGCACGATGCGGTCAGTAGGATACCGAGGCAACCTGTAAGGGGCAACTGGACATCCATCAATCCAGAGGTAGGTGAATGTAGGGAACTGGATAAACCATGCTCCATAGTTCTTGATTAGTCCTCTAGCCCCATCGGATAATCTGATATGTTCTGCATTTTGAAGTGTCCGGGTAATGTGCATTGTGAATGCATCATTTGTCCTCCTGTAATCCTTATGTCCCAAATGTAGCTCCGGATAAACCTCATAGATTATGCTCTGCCCAATGGTTCCCCTCGGAGTCAAGCCTTTGTATGGGTAGGAAAAGGCCAGCACATACATAATGTAAGAAGACATATTGAACTTCTTTGCTTCCAGGACATTTCTTAGTTGTTTGTCAATCTCTGCACTAATGAGTCCTACCCAGTGATAGTTTGTCCCCTGGCTCATCTTGGTGATCACATGGACCATCCAATTCTCCAATACCCCTGCAGTTCTTAGTCCTGCCACCCTGCTCAACAGTGTGATGGCATCATACACATCCGACCTAAATTTCACCCTATGCAGCTGTTTGGGCAACTTGGAGTGGTGAGATTTTGGCTTCTCCAGCCATGAATTGATGATCTGTTGAGCCTTGGTTGGCTCATTCTCATAATAGGTCCTGGCAGTGTCAATGTTCAAAGCACAGACCGAAGGAAGATCAGGCATGCTGAAAGTTCGCGCAATGGAAGCCGGACTGAAGTTTGCCAAGACTCGTCCCTCAGTACTGACCACCATCTGGGTATCAAACGCATATTGTCTTGCACATTCCAAAATCAACTCATAGCATTGAACCGCCGGAGGGAACCCTGCCACATGCACTAATCCAGAATTCATCATTCCTTGTCTCAAAGCTGACTGTTCCTTCTCAGCCGCTCTCTGCTTGAACTCCTCATAGCGCCAGGCACCAACATTCATGTCAGATACCTCGGCCCACACGGAGGACACCCTGCTTTCCGGGAGCTGATTCTTCATATCCAGTTTCAACCGCTCTGTCTCAGAAATCGAAGATGCCCCTGCACCGCCTTTGGACTTCCCAGTAGTAGCTTTACTTGATTCGGCCTACACATCCAAAAATCGTCATTAGAATCCAATTATTATTCATATTCCAATTCAAAAGGTTAGCACAAATCATGTAAATCCATCAAAATCCATTGCTAACTACTAATCCATCGAGATCCGGAGAAATCAGACAGTCCGGGAAAATCACGCAATCCGGGAAAATACTGTCGGGGCAGAATTTTGGAGAAATCCGACCCAGACGGATTCTTGCTGCCAAAGCATCATTAATCATATAGATCATTAGTGTAAATGGAAAAATCAAAGGATAATCGTTAAATTCACTCATTAGCAACAAGAAATAATCATTAGACAATCATTCCACCAATCCTATCATCAAAATATCGCAAAGCACACAACCAAACAGGAAATCCGGAAAAATCCGGATGGAATGGATTTTCGCGGACAACTCAAAATGCACCGGAAATAACCCCAACCCGCGGAATAAACCCAAACCGGGAAAATCCGGGAGCGAGGAAATTCCGCGACGACCTCGGAAACCTGAAAAACGATGGATGCGAACCGAAACTCGAATGATCACAGGATCTTCCCGACCCGAGCTCGAATGATCCCAAAACCGAAGATAAGCAGCAAGACCCATGGCGCAAAGGATTTAGACCCCTCGAAAGCACGCAAAGGATGAATCTCCACATCAAAATAAAGATGCCCTAATCCGAATGGCCAAACCACCCGCCATTAAAACCAGAACAAGCTTTAAGGTTTAAAGATAATAGCTAAGGATTTACCTAAAGCCGCCAACATGGTATGGGGCAAGGGCCGCTCAAGCACAATAAAACCTTCGTTCTGGGCCGAACACCAAAGGAAACCCTAATTTCTCACAATGACACATTTCGCGCCCGGAACAAGCAAGCAATTCGACCCAGAATCCTGTCTAAAGGATATCATCTCACAGACAAATGGAGTTCACAAGGCACGAAAAATGGGGGTCCCATAATAAAACGGATCAGACCATGACTCTATAAATACGAAATCAAAATAAAATGAAGGGCCGACCCAAATCCAATGATACCCAAGGCAAGAAACCCTCAATCACCACGCAAGCAAATGGAAGGGCAATGAATACATACCATGGATCAAAGCGAATGGAATTCGAGCTCAGAAAATCGATCACGCGGCAAATACGTCCAAGCAATAGAAATACTAGCACCAACACTCAAGCAATCCTCACGCAAACAAACCAGGATCAATTCTCAAAGCTTCAAATGAAAATTCTAAATCGCCAGAGCAAATCAAGTGAATAGGTGAACTCAGAATGATGCTCAAAATGCCCTAAATTCGACCTTATACCCGCCTGAGCAAAGGTACCTCAACCATTAATGCGCGACAAGACATTTCTGAGCAAGTCCGGAAACCCGAGCCCCAAGCGGAATTTTAGAAAATCCCAAAATGCGCGGAGACACGGATTCCGCGGAAATGCAGAAACCGGGGAAATCAGGAAGATCAGGATTTTGGCAGCATCCGGGAAAATCCGATAGGACCGAAAAATCCCGAAGTCAGGCAGAAACCCAGAATCGGAGAATCCTGCCAGAAACGGACAAGGAACGAGGGCCCGGTAAAATCTGCCAGAGATGGAAAATCCCGGATCCAGGTGAAAACCCGGACTTGGCCAAAAACCCTAATTTCAATCAATTTAAACCTCAAGGAAGGGTCCAAGCGAGCAAGACCAACATGTCAAGACCCTAGAATGATAAATCCAATAGAACCAAAGGTCAAGACACCAAAAAAAGAGGGTCCCCACTCCAAGTGGGGCGTGTGATACGCACAAGAGTCTTTTGTTAGCTTATACCTCTACGATTGTCTTATCTTTTCTTCCACTTTGGTTATCCTTTTTCTTACATTATGATATAGTTCCATATTTGGATCCACAACCATGTCTTTAGTCCTAATATAGGGTTGCAATTATCTCCTCATTTTCCATTCTAATTTTATGATCTATTAACCATGTATCGACATTATTTTCCTATTATTCATCCCTTCAAAGAAATTAACACAAATGTGGGGAGAAGACCTAAAAGTTAATGCTTCATATGCCAATACAAAATAACTTTAACTCTTAGCAATCTTCAACCTAGATAGCTACACTTGGAAACACTACTACCAATAAGCTACAGCAAAAAAAAACTCTCTAATTCCTGGTATATCCTTTCAAAGCCATTATCTCACTTATTATTTATGTCTATCACAACTTTGCTATAGTGGTTCCCTCATTGGCATGGTATAGTTGAAAAGGAAAGATATTGGGAATGGAAAATTATGCCCAAAGAGAACTCGAACTTCCAACTAGTTTTCATTAATCAAAAACTACTTCTCACCATTAAAACCTTTGCCAAGTTGGTATTCGGGATATTAATATTCTTCATCAAAAAATTGCATTCAGTGCCAAAAAATTCCATGCCACTATCAACACAAATCTCACTAAACTCAATATAGAGTTTTTGCCTCATGCTCATCCCTGTTATTTTCCTGTACTGCAAACTCTTCTCAACTGAACACACACAATACTCATAGTTGCTCACATTCCCTTCACACTGATACAATAATAAATGGATGGCTCAACAATAAATGGAGAGGAAAAAATAGAGGATCACAATGGCTCATTGGCATAGGAACAATTTGCTCTAGTACCAAACAGATGCAGACTTAGACTTGAAACTGCATATGAAACTCTGAAAATAGCTTTATAGTGCCTTTTACTACTCAAAATGGACAATTCAAAATAGCAAAAGACTTGAGTGAGGAGATTACATTTGATTCAAAGGAAAATGCAAGCTTTGTTTCATCACAATGTTCATTTTTATGCTAGGATTCTATGAATCAGTTACCCTACTTATCTTGAACCCCCACAGTTGATTTTATACTGAAGATCTATGATTATTTAAATGTTGCAAATTTCATGTAGCAACATGAACAACAAAGATAAAAATATTGAAGCTTGGTCTTACACAACTTTCTTGTGGAATCACAAATATATTATGGTGTTGAGTCATAACATTCTTTGTAAGCTCGTTTTCAATTATGTTAATATACTCTAAGGTTCATAAGAGAGGCCATGTCTAATAAAGGTAAATGATGTAAAAATGAAAGATAGGCTCAATATCCTATGTATATGCCAAAGCTAAACATAGATGATGCAAAAGATGAAGGCCAACCTAAAGCTCCTTGGGTGTACACCAAAGTTGAAGACAAAGAAGCACAAATGCCCATCTAAAATTTTAAACCTCCATGTTGTAGAGTAGTGTGCATGGGTTGTAGAGAGGAACGAGCTTCACAATCATACAAGCTTTCTAATTGTAGTATATCTAGAAGTCTAGTGTGTGTTAATGTAATACTGCCAAAGTATCTAATGTAATAAGTTTTGTGAGAATTAATCAATAATGTTAGATTTAAGTTGACATTAATAGAGAAATAAAATTAGTGAGTTTGATTTTGATGATGGTATCTCTATACCACTTTTGGTTGCTCTTTCGTGCTCTCCTAGGACTGGTTCATTCATACTTTCATTGGGTCCTTTACCTAGATAAGACTATCTACTCTATTCATTCATTCCAATGAGTCTGAGCCAATAGGCTAGAGAGAAAAGGACAAGAAAGGCCCTCACCCTATCAATAGTAGGGTGCTTAATTGAGTTAAAGAGGAATGTGAGACAGGGAAAATAGAAGAGTTGTACATTGGAAGAAGAATTGTTGTAGAAGAGAGTTAAGAAATTGATATTCAAGATGAGCATACAAACCAATGAATAGAACTTCAAGAGTATAGAACTAAAGAAAAGATCATTAAATCTTTCCAAAATTGGGTCGTCAGTCATAGATTAACATCCCTACATTTTTTGGAAGTTTGAATCATGAGAAGATGATTGATAGAATTACATTTAGAAGAGTATTAAATATAAGAAGGTTGTTTTAGAAGAGGATAGATTTGAAGGAATACAGATTGATACTAGATCTCATGGGTCTCAGCAAGGGTGACCAACACACTTTCTAGATGGTGAAGAAAAAACCATATGACAAAATAAAGGGTAGGATGGATGAAGCTAATAAAGAAATACAATGTTGCACAATACTGCATTCAATAATAGGAAATAATGGACTATGTAAAAATCAACATCTTCGTCAAGCAGGTAGCAAGCAGAGCTAGATGGAAGCAATATCAAGCATATTCAGTGATATTGCTCATCTTGAGATTTTTGTGAATATGGAGGATGTGTTTGAAGCATATAGGAAGACATGAATCCATATTGTAAATTTTGCAAGTGGAAAATTTGAACCTGGACATAAATCCATATTGTGGAATGGAGTACAATTCGAAACAGTTAAAATGAGGAAAGATAAAGACTAGGAATGTGAAAGATTGTGCTTTTGAATTCTATAATTGAAAATGTCACATAGAAGCTGATGAAGTTTGGAAATAGTCTTCGGAGTTGCATACTAAATAGTATGTAGGGGTATAACATTTAAGGAAAAAGGGAAGTTTCTAAATAGGAGAAAATTGCAAGAGCAAGAAGATGTAAGGGTGTAGGAAAATTGTTGTCAAACTCTTCTCATATTTCAGTGTGATTAGTTGATTATAATCATTCTCAAGCAAGAAGTTGACTTAAGAGGAAGAAGAGGTTGGTAGAATTTTGATGGTGTTTTAGATGTGATAAGAGATCAATATGGAGGCCATATAAAAGGTAGTGGACTTATGACTTGTTGTTGGAGAGTCAAGCTTTTGAAATCTCGTCTTTAGGATAGCGAGAGTGAAGTTGAAAAATGAGTGCAAATTACAAAGAAATGGCCAAAAAGTTCACAAGTCAAGTTCAATGTAGAGTGTTTGTTGTTAGAGTGGGAGGGGGGGAGGTAGAGATAAAATAAATGTGTTTGTCAAGGTAATTAGATAATGTAATGGGTTTTCAGACAATTGATGAAGAATATAAAAAATTGCATTTAAAGTTAAGTAGAATTTAGTAGATAAGTAGAAGTGGGTTTAATCCTACTGTAAGTGTGTTGAGTTTATACAACTCCAAAAGAGAAGAAGAAAAAATGGGGCTTCAATGTATTGAAGAGGAGTGTAAAATAAGACTCATATAGAGATACTAATTGGAAGAAGAAAAGGTGGCCTCACATTGTGAGTTGTTAATCTTGGAGAGATGTTGGGAATCATGCAAGCTAAATTGGATGCTATAGAGACAACATCAAAAAAGGAATTGTTATAGAGTAGTGAAAAAATTTGATGTTCAAGAAAATTGAGCAGGCCAATAGCGAGAAGTGCTAAGGTAGAGTATACGAATAGAGAAAATATGATCAAATTAAGACATTTTTAAATTGAGAGACAATTCAAAAATTGATATCCCTAAGTTTATAGATAGGATTGAAATTAGAATATTATTTTATCTATGAGCAAATAGATGACCTAAAGAAAGCAAATTTGGCATACACCAAACTAAAATGACATGTCCATTAGGTGGGATCAAGCACAATTTGAAAAAGTTAGGATGAGAGATAGAAAGATAAAAACTTTGAACACAAACTCAAAGTGAAAGGGTAAATTTTGAATGTTGATTATACATTGAGTTTGTTTAGGAAGCAAATGATGAGTTTGAAGGTATTATAATTTGACCATCAAAACATGTCAAATACACACAAATGAAAATTCCCACTTATGTTGAAAGAAAATCATTGTCAATGATAAGTAGGTTTTGGAACAAAACCATTGTCAATGATAAAGTAGGTTTTGAAACAAAAATTATACGAATCTTTTGAGAATTGTTGAAGAGTGATATATTTTTATTTGGATGCATTCAAGTTGGACTTCTGATTTCATCTCTAGAAAATATATTTGTACGTAAAGGGAGTACAAAACACATTGTTTATCGAAGTTGAAGAGCATGACAGATATTTCCAAGGAAAGCGTACACTTGATCTATAGATTCTTCAATGAACCTTATGAAAGGATGCCTAGATAGATTCTTAAATGAACCTTGTGAAAGGGCACTCTATACACCTTCATGCAAGCTTGATAGACAACTTTGGGATCACATGTTTCAAGTATTTCAGAGCATTTTTTATTCATTATGTAGAGAGCAAATGCTCAGGTAACTTTTGATTTATACAAGGTCACTTGGCCTTTTTGGTTTTTATTAGAGTTATATATTTACCCTTCACATGTACAAACTCGAGAAGGTGGTAAGAAGGAATATTAGAGGGTTAGTTTTCATAATTCAGCAACTCAGATCCTCAGCTTCAATTGGTTAGAAAGTACTATGTGTCAATGAATATTGCGTCTTCGACAATAGATGCTTGCTCTCCTTCCTTGGGTCCAAAAGGGAAGTACATCTATCTAAAGGCCATCACATTTTATTGAGATTATTTACTTTGTAATTTAAAACTAAGTTGACTATATTTAATTTGGACAAATATACAATCCAACAAAATGCAATTCAATTGGCAAGTCGAGATGTAAGCCCAATGTTACATTAAAAGGGGCACACTACTAGATTAAAATATACAAGAAACTTCAAAAAGAAAATGAAAAGGAATGTTAAAAAGAAAGGATAGAAAAAACACTCAAAAGTAGAATAACTTCAAAATGTTGATTGCATGTCCATATTATAAAAGAGTAAATCAAAATGAACAAGAAAACCCACCTGGAGCTGGAAAAAATCATGAAGAACTCTCTAGATTTTTTGGCCATGTTTAGCTCTCTTCTGCAAATCCATATGTGCAAACCTTCATCCAAGAGTGCTCAAGGCTTTTAGACTAAAAACTTTTAATTTGCAAATGATCAACCCAATAACTCATTGGTTAACTTTCTATGATGCAAACAAAATTCAAAGCAAACAAAAATATCCACCCAAAATTGGAGGTTGATATAAAAGATAACTACAATTATTGGAAATGTTCTGCCCTCTTTTATGGGCCATAAATCCAAAGTTGCACCCAAAAAGTGTTCAAGAAATGTAATTAAAATTTGTCAATGAAAGAGCAGGTAACTGAAAAATTCATTACTTAATAATGCAAACAAAATTCAAAATGGACAGGAAACCCCAGCTGGAAGTAGAGGCTAACATGAAAAAAAAAAATTGGTTATCTGTTAACTCTGTCATACACTCTTCTGCAGACCCATATATTAAAGTCTGTAAAAAATAAAGAAAACAAAGAATCATTGATTAGTAATCCATACTCCAAATAAAATTCAAAACAGTTAAAAAAAAAGAAAGAAAGAAAGAAAAGAAAAAGAAGAACCCATCCGAACTTAAAGAATTATCTATACCTATTAATCTTGTCATACCCTACTCTGCAGACATTGTCCTACCTTCCTCTGCAGGCCTATAAGTTCAAAGCAGCATCAACTAGTGCTTAATACAAATCTGGCAAATTTATTCAAACTGATTGACTAATAATTCATACTGCAAACAAAATTCAATATGTCAAAATTAAAACCCACTTGATCCATGCTGCAAACAAAATTTAAACTACAGAGAAGAAATTCGCATTGACTGATACTTAATACAAATCAATCACATTCTTACGGTTTATGCTTTGAAAACTACACACAAAGAGTAACTAATAAAAAATAGACTAAGAATCTCATTACAAAAATGGTTAATAATCATTCCTGAAAACAAATTTCAAAATGCAGAGAAAACCCAGCTGGAGTTGAAGGAATTCTTTATATTTGTTGGCGTATGAAGAGTGCTTAACAAATTAGAGGTAGATAGTTGTTTGTCTCTGCTACAATTGAATCAAGATCAATGAAAAATCGTTAGGTTACAGCTTTATCCTTGTTTACAGAGCTGTTTTAGCCCATAATTGGTACTAATTCTAGGACGGCTATTAGGGACTCTGTTTTAGCACATTTCCCCGTAACGTAGTATTTATTAATTTTTAACAGTAGAGAACTCTGCTTTACCATTGTTAGAAAAGCAGAGCTCCGACTGCAACATCATATTACTGCTACATTTGCCTCGTTAACTTGGGTTTCAGCGTGGTTAAGCTTTCTGAATTTTAACAGGTCTGAAAGTCGTTTAGGATGGGTCGCTCTCCATGCTCTGCTTTGGGTTTTGAAGAGCGCTTAACCCAGTTGGTGGGTTTGTTTGATATGCCTCTAATTTTTCACTCTTTATCTATAAATCTATACGATCCATATCATATCTTTTCAATTGGAATCTTGGAATACCTATATCTAGCCTATGTATTTAACAGAAAATCTAATGAGTAAGGACGCCAACAGACTAAATTTATGTTCTATTCTCCTCTTTCATGTTCTACAAGTTCTAACAGAAGAAATTTAGTTCATAAGCTCTGTATGAAATGGGCCAAGCATGTGAAATCATCTGAAAAAAATTGGTGCATAAGTAAGTGACTCATAAATTCTCTGGTCAATCATCTGAAAAAAACTAAACTAAACAAATTTCCACGCACCCAAAGAAAAATTGCACAATGACTCGCTTGAGAATACAGAGGAAAGGAAAAATGCACGATGACTGGCTTGAGAAATTTCAATGCAGAACTGTTTTAACAATTGCAGACACCTTTTGAAATCGAATGGTCAAAGAAAACATTCTACCCACAAAATTTGAATACTAAATATGTTATAAATGTCTACACACAGCCTCTCAAAAAATTGGGAATGAGGAAAGAAAAAGCGAAGGCAGAAAAAAGCAGCAAGAGACAGTATCAGTACTAATTGGGAAGCCAAGGATTTGAAGTATCAGCACTGTATGGGCATGTCTGCCTTCTATGGCCCACCTAAGTCTGAATATGAAATGATCTCCCTTATTCACCATGCTGTCTCCAAAGGCATTACATTCCTCGACACCTCTGACGTGTATGGTCCTCACACTAATGAACTTCTCCTTGGATTAATTTCTATTAATCTGATTTTGAGAAGAATTCTCTGGATTCTCGTATGGTTTAATTTCAATTTGGAGAATTTTGACTCTGCCTCAAAGATTGCACCACTACCATTTACTTGAGAAGCACAGGGATTGGGCTTTATGCTCTGGATGACGGTTCTGAACAGGTCCGCTCTTCGACGCCGGCCATGGACTTGTTTGATACTAACACTCGCTGCCAAGAAATGCCGCTGCTACAGCTTGAGGTCCACCGCATACGAGACATCGTTTCCCGAAACTCCTTGGGCGCTTGGGCGGGGAGGTTGAGACATACGCAGAGGCAGAGATTTCGGTTTCAGCGGGCTGTGGCTGCTGCCATCGTTTATTAATCACTCGTGCCTCCCCAACGCAACCAGGCTTAATGTAGGAAGAGCCATGTTTTTGCATGCAGCAAAGCCAATCGGAAGGGAGAAGAAATCGCCATTTCTTACTTCGATGCCCTGCTCCCCCTTCCACAGCGAGAAGTCATGTGGGGTTTCAATTGCAACTGCAACCGTTGCGCTCTGGAGAAGTCTCTTAACACTGCTTGAATACACAATTTGAGGCGTTGCACAACAAAGCGCTGGATGAAACCAATGCTGCAAGGTCGTCAGGAGAAGAATTTCCCACAGACCTTCCCAAGTCTGCAAAATTCTCCATCTCAAGAGAGGCTAAAAGAGAATACGACAGTCTACGCTAGTCTTGAATGCAAACTTACCGTTAATGTTTTATTTTCAAAAAAATCGTTACAGCTTTTATTTTCAAAATTTTCAATTTTACCGGAATGTCAACACTGTATCCCGTGTTCCCGTGAAAATTCAAATGATTATTAAAAGAGGCAATTAAATGTTTTTTTAATATAGAACTTTAATTTTTTTTAAATATACAATGATTATTTTAGGATTAAATATTTTTTCAAAAATTAAATAAATAAAGAAAAATTTAACTGGACACTTGTCTAGTCATAATATATTTATATGTTTAGGACACTTGTATCACATCTTATAAAAGGACCCATTTAAGCTCATTGTGGATAGGTGCATTGATCTAC
>VDFB02016114.1:0-12145 GCA_007258455.2 Sequoia sempervirens
TTGCTGTAGAATCATTTTAGTTGCACATTTAAATCATATAAGAGTAGAATAGCTTAATTCTCATTCTCTAAGTGTCATTTCAATAGTTTAATTAGCTTCTAAATCTGAGAGCAAAGTAAATTAGAGAAATCTTTAGAGTTAGAGAGCAATAGGATAGATTTTTGAAGATTTCTAGTTTAATTTAGTTTAAATTTCTTAAATCTTAGATGCAATGTCCTATTTAGAGGTGTAAATGCATTGTTAGTTTTTTTTCCTCATTCCTACGCTTACAAATTGGTGCCCACCGTGGGGCCTAACCCCATATTCTGATTAAATTTTGAAAAAAAAGTGTCTTACAGGTATCAGCGTGATAGTTTTCACAGAACCGTGACTTTTTGCAGCGCGCCAGTTGGATTTTATAGCGTGTCGGTGGTCTATTTCAGCGCGCCGAGTTTCTGTCATAGCGCGCCGAGTTACTATTTCAACGCGCCGCTTCACTATTTTAGTGTGCCACGTCACTGTTTCAGCGCACCGCTTCACTGTTTTAGCGCATCGCGTCACTATTTCAGCGTGCCACTTCACTATCATTAAAATCATTTTTTTTTAATCTGGATCCGACGCGTCCACGGCCAAATTTGGTTGTTGTCTAAATTTTGGATAAAATTTATCAATCCTAGGATAGAAATGGATAAAATTTATCAATCCTAGGATAGAAATGGATAAAAATCGATCAATCCTAGGATAGAAACTTCACAATTTCTTATGGGATTAAAATTGAACATCATGCTTTTATGGAGCAATATCTCCATATAGATTAGCTAACTTGTCATTTGGGTTTTTAAAAAAGTGAACAAAATTTCTCTGTTGTGATTGGGTGATAGGTTTATGCTCTCCCCTTTACTGGGTGCATCAGAATACTAGACTCACTTTTCTTTATGCATTTTAAAGCTTTTTAAAACCTTTAGACAGGCCTGCCATAGTGGGAAAAAGTACTCACCCTACGGGAATGACCTGAGTGGGGACAGGCAAAAGCCATGGTATTCCAACCCACTTAAAAATTTATGTGAATTTGGGGAAACCCTCTTTCAACAGAAGTGTGCAGGATAACTATCCCCAAAATCTTTGTTCTAAAGATTGGGAGGTCTCTCGAGGGAGTTTATCCATTTGCCGCTTCGAACGGAAATCCTATCTAAGAACCTAGAAATAGAAGCACGCTTGTCAGTTTCTAAACATTGTAATACTTGGCAGTGTAGGGGCGGGGAAGAATCTATCCTCAAGCACTCACCATATAATTGCCAAGGACTGTTTGCTCAGGGGATCCGGTATCCACTTCTGTCACTCTGAGTACACACCTGGAAAAGAAAAAAACACGGGCGCCCTCTAGGGGGTGACATGGCTGTGTGAGTCGACGCAATTCCAAGCTGTGGGCCGTTCGAGTATATAACGATGACCTTTTGTATCTAAGAGTGAGTCTATCTGAAGTGTCTTATCTATTATAAACCAGTGAAAATAAAAAAGAATCATGCTTGATTCTTAAGAACATACACTATTTGTTTAGATTCTAGGATTTTTAAAGTCAACCATTCTATTCTTGCTTGTTGTGTTTTCTCTCATTAAATTCAAATAAGATCATCACAAAAATATTCAAAATAAAAACACTTGTGGAATTCTCATGATTTGAGATTGGGTATCCACCAAGTTTGTCAAGAAATCTCTTGTCAAACGAATCAGAAAACCAAAGAAAACACTTGCATACAAACAACTTCTGAGAAAGCAACTATTTCTATATCAAAGTAGGAAAGTTCTACTCCAACATAGGACTTTTATTCATAGGTATCACAATTTCTCTAGAGGTTACACAGATGACTATGTTGTAGCTCCCTTAGATTCACAAGCATTTTATCAAAGAAGGGCTCTTAGGCAACACCACAATCATAGTCAAAGAATTCGTCCAAAATACATCCCACAACCAGCCATACAATACGATACCAGACCAAGTGAGTTTCATAGAATAAGATAGTTCTATCTTAGCACCTCATGGTTCTGTTTTAACGCTTTGGGTCTCTATTCCAGCGTGTAGGGTCTCTGTTTTAGTGCTTTGGGTATCTGTTCCAGCACGTAGGGTCTCTATTTTAGCGCTTTGGGTCTCTGTTCCAGCACGTTGGGTCTCTATTTTAGCGCTTTGGGTCTCTGTTCCAGCGCGTAGGGTCTCTATTTTAGCGCTTTGGGTCTCTGTTCCAGCGCGTAGGGTCTCTATTTTAGTGCGTTGGGTCTTTGTTCCAGTGCGTCACTTCTCTATTTTAGCGCGTCGTGTCTCTGTTTTAGCGCTCCAGAAAGTTAGAAAAATAGAGAGTTGGTAAGACAGTTGCTTAGTTTTCCCATATCGATAACAAGGTTTTCATCAGTCCAAAACATTTTTTCAGAGTCCAAAACACTTGGGTCATACAAAAGGAAAACTTTACCATTACACCTAGATCTTGAAACATCTTGCAAAGTGTCCTTATCACCAAATCTGAGATTTTCTATCAAAGTTTCACTATCAAGGATTTTTATCATCCTTCCATCACAAAACTAGACACAACTAAATCAGATTTTAAATCAAAAACCTCAACAATTATCCAATCAAAAATCCAAGATCAAAGTCTAGAGTAAAAAGTTTGTATGCCTATTTTTACATGATCAGCATATCAAAGACAACAACAAGAACAAAACGAAAGAATAGCAGCCATGGCTGAAGAAAACCCTTGGGGACTATATAGCAACACTGATCCTCTCACTAATTCACACGAGAAAGAAATAACTGCAGAGGAAATCGAGAAAGTTCAACAAGACCCTCATTTCCATAAATTTATGGAAAAGATGCTAGAGCAAGATATGGAAAAGTATCTTCTATTATTATTACGACAAAGGTGCTAGAAACCTAGAGACTTTGATGTCAATCAACTCAAGGAAAAAATCACACCTAACCCAACTAGTATAGAAAATCCAAATCAAATAGATGCTTTGACAAAACAAATCCAACAATTACAATTACAGTTCCAAAATATCAACAAGGGCCAACAAAAAGATACTCCTTACAAGACATTTTCCCTTATCCATTCAATCCAAGCATTAACATGATACCATTTCCACGGTATTGTGAATACCCAACGTACAACAAATACAATGGGAGAACCAATCCATTTGATCACGTACGGGAATTTCAAGCCATGAGCATAGAGTTCGCACACGAGGACTCTTACTTACTACGATTATTTCCAAGAAGCTTAGGAAACACTTCCATGGAGTGGTTTTCTAAATTGGAACTTGGGATTCAATCTTTTGAAGAACTGATCAATAGGTTCATAACGCACTTCTCATTCAACATCCAACATGGGGTGACCTTAAAAGAACTCTACAACACCAAACAAGCAAAGGGTGAAAAGTTTCTTTCCTTTCTCCAACAATGGAGAAGGTTATTTGCTAAATACCCTAGATCTATTCCTGAAGAGGAGAAGATAGAGATGTTCATTGATAACTTAGTGGATGACATGAATTATAGGTTGGACTTACAATGTCTATCTACCTTTGAACAAGTTATCGAAAAAGGGCTCAAAATTGAAGAGGCTCTAATCAAAAGAGGAACAATCAAACACTTCATTGAAGGTTCAAACAATAACAATTCCTCTAACAACAACAACGAAAAGCCAAGATTTTGGCAAAAGAACAAGAATACTGATACCATGATCGATACACACACATCTAAACCAGTATTCACCTTGATGCCAACCCCTACAAACAAACAAAACAATGGTCTTAATGTCAAACAAAGTAGTGATCAAGGGAATAATCAAAATAGTGAAGAAACAAAAACCCAATCATTCCAACAACCATCCAATAAATGAAAATTCACGCCATTAGGAAAATCATTGGAATCAGTCCTCAAAGAACTTTTAGACGAAAAACTCATTCAAGTACAAGAGGCTAAAAATTGAGACCCTCAAGTCAAACCATCATGGTGGAATGACTTACACTACTGTCACTACCATCAAAATAAAGGCCACATGACTGAAAATTGTTGGCAGTTAAAACATGTGGTACAGGACCTCATAGATCAAAAGAAAGTATTTGTAGAGGGACACCAAACAAACAAAGATCATATGACGTTCAAAAATCCTCTACCCAATTATCATAAGGGAGAATCCTCTTCCGCAAACACAAAAGGTAAAAACGTTGGTTATGTTTATGACACAACGATTCTTTGTTTTTCTACTTCCAAGGAGGATGAAGAGTTATGCAACCAAATCAATCAGAACAATGACATTACATCTACTAATTTGGTACAACATATGGACAAATCTGAAAACCAAATTAACGTAATCACACTCAAAGGGAAACAAGAGTACCAACCGGTTAATGCTACAACAAGGGCACAATCCAAAGTTATATTGAAAGGATCATCATTATCATCCCCATCTGTGGATCCTCCCTCTAATCAATATAATCTCATCTATCAATTACAGAAAATACCGGCGCAAATATCCATCTTGGAACTTTTAAAGATCTCCCCATCACACAAAGAGGTTCTTGAGCAAGCTCTTGTATCAACCACGGTACCTAACAATTTGGATGTGTGTTAGTTCCAAGCTATGGTGGGACATCTATCTGCACCTCATTTCCTTTCATTTTTCGAACATGATGATGTATCACTCACCCATCCACATAATTCCTCCCTTCACATTGAAGTCCTCATCCATAAACACCGTGTAAAGCGTGTCCCGATAGATGGAGGGGCTGGTTTAAATATTTGTACCTTAAAGCTGATTCGTGCACTAGGATACTCAAATGAAGCCATTGATACAAGACGAAAAATCACAATCAAAGCATATGATGAAGAAGAAAGGTCCTCTAAAGGGTTGATCATATTACTCATTCAAGTGGGACCTATTGTCCAAAAAGTGGTTTGCCAGGTCTTAGATAGAGAACTGACATACAACATACTGTTGGGACACCCTTGGCTCCATGATATGCAAGCAGTACCTTCTACCTATCATCAATGCCTGAAATTTCCCGTCAATGGACAGAAGGTAACAATCACAACAGACTCTAATGACACCCAAGCTTGTCATACATTGAAAACATCTTAGGATACATTCATACCTCACAATAGAGAAGTTAGCACATTAGATGGTGAGCAACAGTAGAACTTCATATCAAAGTGGCTTCCAAAACAACAAAAATCACAAGAGATAAGGGTGGCACAATCTAACCCTTCATTTGTTGAAGAACAATTGGCTCCACTCTCACATCAATTCACCAAGGAAGTACAGATAAGTGATGAAGGAATAAGTGAATATGGTGTTGGACACTCATTTCATCTATCACAGATGTTACCCTCCTTACAAACATATGGACAACCATCTACAACCACCCAAAAATCAGCACAATCTACAACGACGTTAGATGGCAGATTTGTAAAAGCTGGGAACTTAGATGAAGAATCAGAAGATAAGGCCATACTAAATTGGATTTATAGGGATGAGGAAGCTTCCACTTCCACGAGTAATATCATAGAAACAAATCAATATGGAAAGGGAAAAACTATTCTAGAGAAGATGGGATATTCAGGATAGGGACCTCTTGGGTTAAGGAAACAAGGCATAACAGAACCAATCCAGCCACTCATACTCCAACATAAGGATAAAAATGGACTAGGATATACAGCAGAACAAGGATCTCTTAACCGATGGAAACAAAGTGTAACGAAACCGATCCAAGTTCTCACAATTCAGCAAAATGGGAGAACTGGACTGGGATACACAGAAGAAGCAAGAGCAGAAATCACCAATAAAACTATGGAGCGTATTCTTCAAATGAGAGATAACTCTGAAACAGATTCAAATGAATATGAGTGGGATAACTTATCAGATGTTTCCTATGAGGATATTCAGATCGACGTCATCAAAAAGTATACCCCCAAACGTGAGGAGGGTCAAAGCTCGAGTTTTAATCCTATTGTCTTTGAAACACAAAACTCTGATGACTCAAGTGAAGATGAACAGACATCGATTGAGATAAATGATGTGGAAGAAAATACCTTCGTAGGCCTCGACATAACCATTAACAACCTGGATGACATTTCTGTTTGAGCTTTCACCATCGTTGACCTCAACCCATCTAATGATTCATTGCCTTTACTACATCCCGAGCTTATCGAATGGGAACCCCAACACCCTATCAATCTCCCTATTTTTGACAATGACTCCGCTATTATTAACTACCTTTGCTGTGAGGAATCTGATACTTGTTCTACCAATGCTTATTTTAATGATTCTTTCAGGCAGGAGGATGCCAAGCCTTCTAGTTGCAAAAATATGGAAATAAAAAATGGATCTAATGGTGAAAACCATTCTATGGCAGTATTTGATCCTAAAATAGTAAAAACAAAGAACGCATCCAATGGTGAAAACCTCATTGAGGCACCAAAGGATGGAAGGTTTGACATCCTCCACAACACTACCATGAAAGATCATGGGTGTGATAGAACCCACACGGTCTATAGATATTGGCTGCTTGAGAGAAAGCAATACACACCTGGCGGCTATCCGCGACCATAATCTGAGAAAAAGCGGATCAAATTCTTTGAAGAAACGATGCATCAATTTTGCTTGGTCATACTCGACATACCGGGCTTAGACCTGAATCTCATTATGCATCACTTATCCTTACCGGTGGCACTAAACCCGATTAAAATGAGAAAATGCATGTTGCATTGTTGGTAAAATGATTTGAAGAAACTACTGAATCTTTGATTTATCCCGGATCTATTGATTATGTTGAATGGATATCAACATTTGTACCTATTTCTTCACCATCAGAATATATGCGATTTCAGGTTAAATAAAGCATGTCGAAAGGATGATTTTCCTTTGCGAAAACATAGACATGATTGTAAGATTTGCGAGCAGCCATCAAAATCTTATCCTCATGGATGGATTTTTGGGATACAATCAAATCAAAATAATAAGCTCCACGAAGACCAAGAAAAATAACATTTACACATGTCATGGGGCTGCTTGCTGGAATGTCGCTGCCTTTTTAGGTTAAAGAATCTTGGGGAGCTACATACCAGCGAGCTATGACAACAATCTTCCATGATATGATGCACACCTTCATGGAGGACTATGTGGATGACATCTTAGCCAAATCTTACACCAGAGAAGGACATCTTGAGATACTGGGCAAAATATTTGATAGGTTGGAGAAATTTAAAGTCAGATTAAATCCCAAGAAATGTTCCTTTGGAGTAACATCAGCAAAACTCCTTGGATACATAGTTTCTACAAAGGGAATTGAAGTAGATCCAGCAAAAGTTAAAGCCATTATGGAAATGCCACCTCCTAAGAATATCAGTACATTAAGATCTCTACAAGGCTGACTACAGTCCATCAGAAGATTCATCTCTCAACTAGCAGATCAGTGTCATCCATTCAACCATCTTTTGCATAAAAATGTGTCTTTTAAATGGGATGATCAGTGTGAGAGTACTTTCAATCAAATCAAACATTATTTGATGACACCACCAATCTTGGTGCCACCCAGTGAAGACAAGCCATTGTTGCTATATATCACAACAACAGATATCTCTTTGGGAGCCTTGCTAGCACAAGAGGACAGAGAAGGAAAGGAACATGCAATATACTATATCAGCAGGACACTCAATGGACATGAAGTAAACTACACCTTCATTGAAAAATCATGCTTAGCAGTAGTATTTGCAACACAAAAATTGTGACACTATATGCTCACTCACACTGTCAAGCTCGTTGCAAAAATTGATCCCCTCAAGTATTTACTAAGCAAAGCAGCTTTAACAGGAAGGTTGGGAAAGTGGGTCATGCTCCTCAATGAGTTTGACATCCAGTATGTTGAAAGGCGAGCTATCAAAGGACAAGTCATCGCCGACCAATTAGCAGAAGTTCCATTGTCAGACTGTCATCCTATGACCATGGAATTTCCTGATGCGGATATCCTCAACGTTACAACACAACCATGGCAACTCTACATTGATGGATCCTACACACAACATGGATTAGGGGTAGGAATTTTATTTGTCACACCTCTTGGGCACACAATTCCACGATCTTACAGGCTTACCTTCCATTGCAATAACAATGTGGCAGAGTATGAAGCTCTGATCCTTGGAATTAAAGGGCTATTGACTGGAAAATCACAGAACTACACGTGTATGGAGACTCTCAGTTAATCATCTATCAAGTCAACAATGATTACCAAACTAAGGATGACACACTTGTTTTATACAAAATATTGGTAGATGATCTAAGAAAATATTTCATAGAAATCAAATTTGAGCAGATACCAAGATCAGAGAATAAAGCAGCAGATGCCATGGCCACAATAGCATCTCTTCTACAAATGCCTGAAATGCAAGAGCGTTATCGATTTATTGTGGAACAAGTGTCAAATCCTGCATACGTAAATCCCAAATCCCAAACCATAAGCCTTTTGGATAGTGCCCAATCTTCCATTTATGGAGACATTTATACTTATCTAAAATAAAATATCTTACCACTAGATCTTTCTCGCAACCAAAAGCACAACTTCATACGCCAATCCACCAAACATACCATTATTGTTGATACCCTTTACCGTCGAGGCCTAGATGGTACTCTTTTGTGTTGTTTAGAACATAACGAATCTGCCTCTGCTTTACATGAGGTCCATGAAGGAATTTGTGGTACACATTCAAGTGGATTATCTTTAGCCAAGAAACTCCTTCGTTTGGGGTATTACTGGCCACACATGGAGCAAGAATCTTATAAGTTTGTCAAGAGATACCAAAATTGTCATATTCATGGCAATCTTATACATGCACCAATACAGGAGCTCAGTCCATTCACAACTACATGGCCTTTCTGTCAGTGGGGATTGGACTTGGTAGGAAAAATTAACCCCTCTTCATCTAATGGACACAAGTTCATTATCACCGCAATGGAATATTTTACAAAATGGGTGGAGGCGGTTCCCTTAACCACAATCACTGGGAAGCAAATATAATCTTTCATACTTAATTATCTCATTTGTAGATATGGGATACCCCAGTCAATCATCACAGATAATGGCAGGCCTTTCAAGAACCAAGACGTCCAAGAGCTATGTGAAAAGTTCCACATCCAACATTGCTTTTCAACCCCTTATTACCCTCAAGGTAATGGACAGGCAGAAGCTTCAAACAAAACAATACTAAAGATTCTAAAGAAGACTGTAAATGAGGTAGGGTGTGATTGGCACGTTTAGCTTAACCCTGCTCTTTGGGCTTACATGACTAGCATCAAAACACAAACAAGAGCTACACCATATGCTCTTGTCTATGGATCAGAAGCAATATTACCTATCGAGGTAGAAATTCCATCCCTTCGAGTTTCACTAAAGGGACTCATTTCAGATGAAGATTATAGGATCTCTAGACTTCAAGAATTAGAGCTACTTGATGAACGTCGACAACAAGATGTCAATCATTTGACAGCCTATCAACAAAGGATGTCTAGGAACTATAATCAGAGGGTTAAGCCTAGAGTCTTCCAGATCGGAGACTTGGTCCTATGGGAAAACCCTATAAATCAAGCAGACAGAGAAAAGAAGGGAAAGTTTGAACCTAACTGGATAGGGCCTTATGTCATCATATCAGTCTATGGATCAGGAGCATACCGGCTGTCTACACCAGAAGGAGACATGTTGGAGGAACCCATGAACAGCATTCATCTCAGGCGATTCTACACTTGAGGATACCTAGTGCACGGTCAATAAAGTTGTCTTGATGAAAACCTGGCAAACAGGCGTCATGATGACGAAAAAAATAAAAATAAAAATATATAAAGGAAAAATAAAAAGGACACAATAAAAACAAGTGACGAAAACCTGGCAAACAGGCGCTACTTGTGATTTTTACCAGCTCTTCTATCTATTAGGTACAGTTTTGTTACGATTGTTTCCTTTCATCCATCATTTGAGATAATCATTATCACTATCCATATCATAGCAAGGATATCATGTTTTACCCTAGCTTGGGGGAAACATCCTAGTGTTATTTCATACAATGGACATTCAGCTTAAATAGAAAGGCAATCCAACATGACAACACTAAGTGGCAATACTTGAAAAGTAATCCAAAAAACATCAAAAATCAAAAAATTCATAAAACATGAGTATCAAAATCCAAAAACATAAAAAAATCCATCAAAATCCAAAAACATCAGAAAATCAAAATCCAAAAAATCCATGCAAAAACATTCATAAAATTAGAAAATACAAAAATAGAGTCTACATCAATTGAAAGTGGAGTCTGTGTCAGTCGAACTACGTGGTCTCTGCATGTATAATGTAGGAAAGAATAATCTTTGATCAGTCCTCGAGACCCCTAGGATAGGTCTTTAGGTTACATCATTTGGTCGAACATCTGAAAATATCATGCAAACATCAGCACACACACTTCAACATCGATGATCTAATCTGAATAATGATTTGAAAATACATTAAGTAGAATTTGAATTGTTGTGCTTTTTACTTTTATCATTTGCTTATGATTTCTTTGGAGCTACTCGATGATGTATTAAACTAGAGAAGCAAGGAAGGAGAATGATACCTTTTCTTTGTTTGTTGTTTGTGAGTTAGTCATTATTATTCTGTGAATTGTCACGGGAAGTGCTCTACCAAGTATCATGGATGCCATTCCAATTCACTTAAGAAAATGATTAATTCTTGTCTGTTTACACAAGAAATGCTCAGGTCATCATTGGTCTATCTTATACCTTGATGCTTGTGTTCACTTGCAATATCAAAAATCATGAAAGAAGTACTTAGGACATCATTGGTCTATCTCATATCATTGATGCTTGTATACGCTTTCAACATTTTAAAAGCTCAGTGATGATACCAAGCAAAATAAAAAGATTGTTGAAATGAAACTTAGGTTTGCATTGATAAAATAGGTTTGCATGGCAAACATAGATTGCATTCATAATAATACATCTGCAGAGTACTGGTTGCACAAGTTACAAAGATTCCTTTGCAAATAATGTTATCTTTTCTTATAAAGGATTGAGTATACTTGACACATACAATTTTCATAATAACATCTCATTATTTACATTTCATCCATACATCATTCATTTATATACATCATTCATATACATTACATTTTCATTCATACATCATTCATTTATATACATCATTCATTTACATTACATTTCATCCGTACATCATTCATTCACGTTTCATTATATACTTCATTTCATTTACATCTCATTCATACATCATTCATTTACATCACATTTTATTTATCATACATTGCATTTCATTAAGAAAAGAAATACATCATCAATATCATATCACATCAACATCAGTGCATCCATACAATCTAGTACAAAAGATCATCATAAAACATAAAAATTAAAATGCATCCATCACATAAATCAAGTAGAACACATCATAAGATCAATGCATCCATCACATAAATCATGTAGAATGTATCATAGATCAATCGAACCGCTGCACATATATATCTCATCAAGTGTCAAGTATACAATGAAGTCTGAAAAAGATTAAAATAACATCATGTCAAAAATGGTTGTATATATCTCTCAAAGGGTACACAACTGATATCAAGTGGTACTCGCACCAGAAGGAGCAGGTCTCGCACTAGTATCATGACCACCACCAGATGTCCCAGGATCTCTCGAATCTCTCGAATCTCTCGAGAGAGGCTATGTCACGCCTCTGCTCACTGTCCTCGTACGAGTCCTCTCTGAGCAGGACTGGGCATAACTAACTCTCTGCTCTGGGGGGAAAAGCTCATGATAACGGCTCCTATAAAACTCAATCTCAGCGCCTGCATGCATAGCCTCTTGCATATAATCTGCCACAGAGGTCCCATCTGCCACTCTCTACAATCTCTCTGCAGTAGCCTATGCTGTCTCTACCGTCTGTCTAACAGTATCTCGCTCTGCAGTCAAGGCTATGATCTGTGCCTGGGCAGTGGTCAACTGTGCTTGTACACCTGCTAGCTGAGCCTGTGCGGTCGCTGCTACCTGTAGAGCCCCATCTCTCTCACCAATCAGAGAGGTAATCTGTGTCTAAGCAGTAGCTAGCTGTACCTGCATCTGAGCCT
>VDFB02016115.1:0-49170 GCA_007258455.2 Sequoia sempervirens
TACATCCATAAAATATACATGCACTAATACATATAGGCATGCATACATATAAGGATATATACATACATTAACTTTAACGAAGACATAACATTAATGAAGACATAACGCGAGTGTGTTATGTCTTGGTTGGCATGTATCCCAAATAAGCAAAATGTCAAAACTAGGAAATAACACGCTCTAGCATGTTATATTTTGCTTTGGGAATCCCCGAGCCTTAGCATTGGTATTTTCCTTGGAATACCAACCTAGAGGCTTGGAGGGCATCCCCAACGACCAGAGACATGTTTTTGCAAATTCTACAATTTTTTCACATAATCGGGTTCGTGCTCACCATCAGGATTGCATTTGGTTCAATATCGACAAAAGCAAACACATGGGTAATGCTAGGTTCTCTCTTAGCTATCCAACGATGTAATTTTTTTCATTTTTTAACAATGTTAAGCCTTTCATCCATAATTTCTTTTGTTTGTATGTCTCTTTTTCGCCAAAAAGTAGTGTTTGGTTTTTTTTTCGTTATAAATTAACCATTCATCGAAATTTCAAATAAATTACATTTTTAGAAACTAGACTCTATTCTACAATTTAAAAAAAAAGTCAATTACCTTCAAAAAATTTTAGGGGGAGCATGGCCAAAATTTTGCTTTTCAAGAAGTGCCCACTTAGAAAATTAGTTAAAAATCAAATATTCATTAAAAAATTATTAGAAAAATCGTGCATCAACTAGATACTGTTAGCTAACTTTTGACCATAGCGATTTTAAAAATACTACAAAAAAGTTCACCATGCTCAGGTCGTATAAGAGTTGCTATGTTACATTTTTCTGACAAAAATAGCACCAATTTGTGTACGTCCCTCTTTTGAACCCCATAATCTCAACCATTTTCAAAATAAATTAGTAGTTTAGAAAGTAGACCCAGAGCACTTTGATCCTTGTTTTTGTTCCATCTCAAAAAATTTAGTGTAACTATCCTCAATTTCATGTCCAAGGTCAGTATTTCCTGATTTCAGAAAAAAAAGTGGCCACTTAAGCCCCCTTTTTGGGAACCATCTTGGTGCACTTACCCCTATGTTAAGGCTTCCATCTTTAATTTATTTTGTTGGTATATTTATTTTTTTGTCAAAAACCAAAGTATGGTAGTTTTTACTTTATTTTCTAACCATTCATTAAAATTTCAAATAAATTATATTTTTAGAAACTAGACTCCATTTTATACATATTCAAAAGAAAATGATTTTTGATTAGTTTTCAAAAAAATTAGGGGGGAGCACGCTCAAATTTCTATTTTTCAAGATTTTTCCACTTTCAAAATTAATAAAAAATCATATATTCATTAAAAAATTATCAAAAAAATTGGGGATAAACTATGTGTTGTTAGCTATTTCTCACAGAAGTGATTTTTAAAATACTTTAAAAAATTAACATTTTAGGGGGGCCACAACAAATGTTATGCTATTTTTTTTGAAAAAAATTAGGACCAATTTGTGTGGCCCCCCTTTTTAAACCCCTTAATCTCTACTATTTAAAAAAAAATTAGTAGTTTAGAAAGTAGATTTGGAGCACTATGACTCTTGTTTTTGTTGCATCTTAAAATTTTGAGTTTAACTATCCTTAATTTCTCATCCAAGGTTAGTATTTCTTGATTTCAAAAAAACATGGCCACTTAAGACTCCTTTTTGGCCCCCCATCTTTGTGCACCCACCCCCCATAAATCATGAAAGGTTTGAATGCATTTTTTGAAAAAAATCCCCTTAATGAATCTATTGATAGAAAGGGGAGTATTATTAAGCTGAACTAGTTAGATCCGCTAGATAGATGAAGAAGCAAAACTTAAACCGTGTCTCAAAGACTGATCATACCAAACTAATTTTTTTGAGGTAATCTACTGAGCCTTCCAAATGGAGATAAAAGGGGTAGAGCCACGAGTCTTTTAGTAGGGGGCAAGAGGGAGCTTATCCATCCAATTAACTAAATCCCAAACATTTCTAGTTGTAGAAATTTGGATACGATGACGAACCAAATGTTTCCAAGGAACGTCTCCATCTAGGGATCTGATAATCTATTTGGTAGTGAGGCAAATGCCTTGAGGGAGAGGGTCAATGATTCCCAAACCTCCTCTGTCTTTTGGTTGAATGCATTGGACCCATGAATTAGCAAGTAACCCTTTTTTATTTCCCCACCTAGCCCAAAGGAAGCTTATAATTAACTGGGCCAACTGATTGTAGCATGATTTAGAAGGTAACCAACATGAGGAAATGTATACATGGCTAGTGAGGAGGATTTTTTTGCAAAATTGAATTTTTCCAGCCATGGAAAGAAATCTGTTAGTCCAATTTACGAGTTTATTTTTTATTTTGGCCAAGAATCACTTCCACGTATATGTGGGAGAAAATCTAATTCCAAAAGGTATCCCAAGATATCTTGTGATGGTACCATATTTCACCTCTCTCCACTCACTTAGAATCCAAGAAGAGTGAGGGTTGGATTTGATCATTATAAATTCAATTTTATGCATAGCCAACTTAAATCTTGAAATAAAACAGTGAAGTACCAAAATGTCAAGCATATTGGTCACTTCCTCTATAGAGTTTTAAATGAAGATCATATTTTCATCAACTAAATGGGAATTAAGAGTTGTATTTCTTAGAAGTGTGATCTTACAGTCTTATTAACTAGTAAGTGCATATTGGAAAAGATGTCCCAAAGCATTAGCAATGAGAGCATACAAGAAAGGAGCTAGAGGACATCCTTGACAAATGAAATTTTGCAAGGGGAATTAAGGAGAAAGAATACCTTTCACAACAACTCTAGCATTTTTATCCATAAAAAGAAAAATTGATATGCTCACAATTTTCAAGCCCATTTTAACATTTTGAGAATATAAGTCCAACAAATGTGATTGTAGGCTTTATTGAAGTTGAATTTAATGATGAGAGTATCTTGAGCTAATTGTTGATCCCATTTTGTAGTCTCCCAAGCTAGAACCAAGTTATCTAAGATGAATCTACCACTAAGGAAGCCACCCTATTTTGGGAAAACTATCTCTTGAGTGATATGTTTGATTCTTCGAGCCAAAGTTTTAGCAATTTTTTGTCAAATGTATTGAGGACAATAATAGGTCTCTAATAATTAATAGCTTCCTCCTCCTTCCCTCTGTGGATAAGCTTAATCAACTGTTGATTGATAATGCTTCCTAAAGACCTAGTTTCTATTCCTTCAAGGTAAACATTAAAAAAATCCTCATGGATGTGAGGCCAAAGAGTTTGATAAAATTTGAGTAGAAGACCTTATATGCCAAGACTTTTTTCCAGAGCCACATGCAAAGGAGCTCTTTATCAATTTCCTCTATAGTGAGGGGTTGGTCAAGAAATTTAAAAAAATCAGGGTCAGTTTTCTTAGGAATACAACCTACAACACTCTCTTCTAGAAAAGGAGGGAGGATGCCATCTTTGGATTCATTAGTAAAAAGGTTTCTAAAATGGTCATAAAGGTGTTCATAATGTCAAAATGATTTTTTTGCGACTTCCATTAGTATTTAATAGCAAAGATATATTCACTTTTATATGTGTATATTGAAGGTATTGAAAGAATAATTTAGAACCTTAGTCTCCATCATTGATCCATTGTAATGTGGGGTCCATTCTCCATTATCCATCTGCTCTCTTCATCATTCACTCGAATCTCTCCACCGCACGTTAGGTAGCTATTTCTACTATTCTTTCTACTTTTCTTACCTAGGTTATTTTTACTATTTTTCTCTATTTGTTCGCTGCCTTAGGTACAATTGTCTTCAATCTGTACTCCCATGCGTCTCTTTCTGTTTTACAAATTCTCTGCTCTTATCAGGCACTCTCCCCTTTCAGTTGCTCTTCAATGGCAACGCCCAAAGAGAGTAGCAATGCCTTTGAGGAAGTCGTTCCGCCATCTGCATCATCTTCAAATCCAAGGAAAAGGGTGCCCTGCGATGTCTTCATAAACCACTGTGGACCAGACACCAAGCACCCTCTGGCCACCTCCGTCTACCTTACCCTCAAATCCATGGGACTTGAAGTTTTCTTAGATGAACCAGAGCTTGAACTCGGCGATTTCATACCATCTGAAATACAAGATGCCATGACTACTTCTTTCCTTCATATTGCCATACTTTCGCCCAAATATGCAGAATCTCCTTGGTGTTTGGCCGAGTTATCATTTATGCTCAAAACTGGCAAGACAATTATTCCAGTCTTCTACAAAGTTGATCCCGGCAATATCCGCTGGACTGCCAAAGGAAAAGGAATCTACACTGATGCATTTTCCAAACATAAAAAAAGCGGCAGATACAGTTCAGAAAAATTAGAGGATTGGAAATCGGCTCTGCAAAACGTTACATATCTTACTGGCTACATTGTGAAGGAGAATGAGTAAGTATCAAATACCCTCTTCTTTAGTTTCAGGTGTTCCTCTGTTTTATTACTGTAACTTTGCTTTCTTCTCCTCCTTTTTTAGGTTTGATGTTATTTTCATGCTTGGTTTATGTTGTTCTGGGTTCTTCTCTGATTAGATTTTACAGGTGTGATTTTTTGGGACCTACCTTTTTGTTTGAATGTGTGTAACATTATCATTTTAATTAGTAACAATGACTAGAGAAGCTCAGAATTAAGCCCTCAAAGAAGTTAGACCTATAGTTTCTTAAAAGGTGTCGAGAATCCCATGTTATCCCATATTTTGTAAAAATCTGTCAATCCTTTGCTCAATCACCAGACCAGGCACATCTTCCATAGAGCTAGTTTCTCGCTCCTCCGTGCCATGATTAAATCCAACAGGGTTTCCATTAACGAGATCTCCAGATTGTTGCCTCTGTACTTAGAACTTGCCGCCACTCTGCGCCATACCTTTGGATTCTGCTCGACACAACATCTCAAGCTAGAGTTGCGGGCATCAAATCTCAATGTGAAGGAAGACAGAAGAAGAAATTTCGGTCGCTGGTTAATAGAGGGCTTCCTTTGTTTGGTCTTGTTCATCCTCATCTCCCCTGCATGCCCTCACTATCCTCCCCTTTCTCGCTCCCTGGTCAACCTTCAGAAGCTCATTCTCTTTCTCCAGACCACCTAAATCGCTTCGTGCAATTTTCTTTATCTGCCCCGCCATCAATCAGTTCCTTACCCTCCCAGGCTGCCGTGCATTCCGGAACCAGTTGGAGAGTCAGCTCCGTTTGTCGTAACCCAACCTCTCGGGATGATTGCAATTCTTACACACTGGGAGATACTTCTTTGCCTTCCTGGTCACATTCTTCTAGACACGCTCCCAAATCGGCACCCTCAGCAGCCCGCCGACATGCTCACCCTCACGTCGACACTTCTTTTACCCCGTCATGTGGGTCGGTGCTGACCTCCTCTTTGGCTTCCCTTCAAACAAGTTTCGCCCAGATCAAAGCAGCATGGTGATGTCTCCCACAGTCCCTACATGCATCGATGACTAGCATCATCGACCGGCAAAGGCTATCCAGCCCCCAAAACGACATGGTAAGGGGGCTGGCATCCATCGGCACATCCATGGCCATAGACTCGTACGGTAGAACTGTCAGCCGCTGTGCCAGGAAGTTTTGATTTTAACACCGGTTTGTAGGCTGCCGCCAAGGAAAGCAAGTGGGCCCAGGTCTGCCGTCCTCCACCGCCCGCCTCCACCAAGTTGATCAATATTAATGTATCAGTTTTAATTGTCAACTACTTTCACAATTTCCCGCTAAATTGAATTTGCAGTCTCCCTTAAATTTCCCGCGGTAGAAAAGGAGTTTGCTGCAGTTTTGAGTTCTGTTTCCCTTCCTCAAACAGCTCTCGTTCCAAACATCTTTCTGTTTGCGCAGTGCCCAATTGGTTAACGGTCAACGCTCTCAAGGTATGGCGGATGAATTATATATGCAATTGTTCTGAACCCATTTAAAAAAAAATCCTGTTTGCAATGAAATTGAGTCTTATGTTTGTGTTATGCAGATAACAAGAGACGGAATTCAGAGGAGATTCATACACAGAGCGACCAGGAGCTGCTTTAAATAAACGAACAGCGTAGCACCAGGTTTTTTGGCTCACTTTTATAAATTGCTCAAGCTTATTAATCTTTTGTTTGGCTGATATAAATTTTTCAATTCACTAGAACCCGTGTAAATAATAGTGGTTCTACCCGTGTAAATAAAAAAGCAGTTGCGTCAGTGGAAAATTTTTACGATTTAGCTGGCTGGCAAGATTTTGAGGAAAATTATTAATTTTCATAAGCGTTAGGCAATAAACTGTGGCCAAATATTTGTTGTTAAAGAGTGCCCATTTTTCATTTTAATTGATTAGGTTGGAGAGATAAGGAAAAGGAAAGAACAAAAAATATTTGGCATCCAAGTTAAAAGTTTACCAAATGAAATAAAATAGATTAATCTAGGGTACTCTGTTCCATTTTAAAAGATCAGTTGGAATTGCATTGAATTCTAGATATTCAGCCTCAAAATCTGGTGTAAGCAACCTTCTTTGTGGAAAATACAACGGGATTATTTTTCTTTGTTGTATAGATATTTGTATTTCTATTTTAACCGCGTGATTAAGCTTGAAAACAATTGTAAATTTGCCAATTCATCTATGCCCAAATATTGTATGCACATTCGGCTTTTCCATAATAGAAATTATCTACGGCCTTTACCAAGAGAATTTCCACAGCTTTAATGTGAAAATATTACTTCTAACTTTCGATGTAGACCAAGACTTTAAAACTTAGTGTATTAATTTTGATAATAAATCCAAGTTGTATGCCCTTTAAAACTTAGTGTATTAATTTGGGAGTCAAAATCCATTCTAACTAAACACTCTTGATTAAGAAAATGGTCAAATAATACATTCAACAACATTTATTTCTATCAATGCAGCATAAACAATCTTTTAAATCTTACATTTTTTATTTAAATAGAAAGTATATATTAAAGAAAAATCACATATTTTAACTAATTTTTACTCCAATGATTATTATAGAAAGTTTCAAATGTGTTTTTTCCTCTATTTTAAGTTATCATTGTGCATTTAAAACAACACATTATATTATATTTTGGGGATTAAACTACTTTAATTTGAAGAATAGGAGCAACATCTAAAAAATTAATTTCTTAAAATTTATGAAACTTTTGTTGGTTAAGCTACTCAAAGCTAGAGGAAGTTGATAATTGAATAATTTTTGTATTTAATAATTTTTTATAAAATTGAAGTTGAAATGTATTTAATAAAATAGTTATGAGATTGATCTAATATTCACATAGAAAATGATTGTAAAAATACAGTGAAAAATTAAACAAATGAATGCGGAAGTAGAGGTATATGTGCACACATTGATAAAATAAAATCTATTAAACTAGCATACATATATTAAATATTAATATATAAAAAATACATCGAGAGTTATCATTATGAGGGGCCTATTGCACTGAGAAAAAATGATGAAAATAGGCACCTTGAAAAGGATAACTCTGAATATATTTTATATATATTAATATTGAATATATGCATGCTAGTTAATAAACAATGGAAGCCTTACCTTTGCTCGGGAGATGCATAAATTAGATAATTAGGTTTAAATTTAGATTGATCTTGCAATCCTCAATTAAGAATTTGGACTTTGTGCCCTCTTTGTGGCCATTGGAAGTTTCACCGAAATTTTTAACAATAAGTAAATTATGAAGTATTTTTATATTCTATTATATTAACAATATTATATTTATATTTTTTTCTTTATGAAATATATATTACTTAAATTTCAAATAACTATATTATACTGGATTTTTGTTGAAAAGAATACATCATCTCATTAAAATATAGACAATTTAATAATTATCAAGAAGATCTCAAAATCTTACAAATAAAAGTTAACAAATGTTTTCTTAAAATATTTTAAATTAAATCAATAAGTAATTTTAAAAACTTTTTTTTTTTTGAAAAAGAGGGGTAAAATTTTTATTCAATCAAAACGTAAATACAAAGCAAAAGCAAGAGGCCCACCAAGGCAAGACCACCACAAGAAACACCAAAAACACCCTTACAAATTCATGTCCTCCACTAATAACCTCTCCAGGATCTCAAGGTAATGAGAGGGTAAGACCTCCCTTCCACTAATATCCCAACCATCCACATTCTCAGAAGCCCACTTTGCCAAACAATCAGCCACTTTGTTCCATTCTCTAGGGATATGACAAAAGGAAACAAAATCCAAGGAACTGCATAGACTCAGAATCTGTCTGACCACAGAGGCTAATTGCCAACTAACATCACCCAACCTCTGATTGTTCAACATATCCACCACAATCTGAGAGTCAGACTCACAAATGATCCTCCTCCAGCCTAAAGAGCATCCACGTTCAATAGCAATCAAAATAGCAAGAGCCTCCATCAGATTATTAGAGTGCTGACCTTTGTAAATAGAGAAGAAAAACACAGCACCACCATCATTACCTCTCCCAATACCTCCAACACCAGCATGACCAGGGTTCCCACGAGAAGAACCATCAGTATTAATTTTAAGGACCCCCACCGGGGGAGGCGACCAACTCCCATCGCGACAAACACGTTGCCTGACATGACGGGGTCTTCTTCCTGCAATGCCTCCCCTTCTATTGTCCTCCAGGTTCAAATTCCGCAAGATAGCAAGATCACCAGGATCAATATTTTCAGACATATCACATTTAGCAGAAATAGTCTCCTGAAGCCTGCTAATTATCTTCTTCCACAGCTGAAAACTCCCCAAATTGGAGCCACCAAAGACTCTGCGGTTCCTCTCCAACCAAAGGTTCCAGAGGATAAAAACAGGCCCAACAGACCAGGCCACCTGCAAGAAAGGAGTCTTCGCTGGAGGCCTGCCCAAACTCTCCCAAAATTCAATTAGGGAAGAAGCGTGTATACAACCATGCTGCCAAGCCTCCCACCATCTATGCCAAATCTCTCTAGAAAAAGGGCAAAGAAAGAACAAGTGTGAGGTACATTCCTCACTGTGTGAACACAGGAAGCAGATAGAAGGACCCTGGAAACCTCGCTTGCGGAGGTTTTCCCAAGTGAGGCACTTCTTCTGAGCAACCAACCATAAGAAGAAATTGCATTTGGGCCAAGAAAAGTTGTCCCAAACCTTCTTCCACCAGTGCACCTCCGCGGGACCATATAAGTTTTTGTCAAGCATAGCATAGCCTTGGGCCACAGTAAATTTACCATTTGGACTAGGACTCCAAGCCAACACGTCCCTCTCATTAAGGGAGCTGCAGAGCCTACCCTCCAAAATTCTAGTAAGGGTAGCACGATCCTCCTCAGAACCCCCCAAGGGCCACTCTTGCGGGTCCTTCCAACAAGCCACCACCACCTGACCAATACGCTTGACAGTTTTAAAATGCTCCACCTTTATCCAACCAGCCTCAGAGAAAATATGGCAAAGAGGCTGCAGCTGAGGGAAGCTATAAAGAATAGGAGGGTGGCCATCCCAAGAGTCCTGCCAAAACAAAGCATCAGAACCTCTACCACAGATCCAGAAGAGACCCTCCTTAATCAACTGGGCTCCCTTCTTAAGGGTCTCCCAGATACCAGAACCTTTACCCAACAAAACAAGCCGAGGCACATCAAGGCTATCAACACCAGGAAGATACTTGTGGGAAAGAATCTTGGCCCAATCCTGATCCTGATGGTTGCACCACCTCCAGTAAAGCTTGGCAGCCAAGGCCGTGATAGCAAGAGCCATAGACCTAAGACCAAGGCCCCCGGCATGCTTCGGCCTGCAAACCGACTCCCACTTGACTAAACTCCACTTTGAAGAAAGAAGGCTACCAGACCAAAGAAATTTTCGAGACAGAGCATCAAATTCTTGCACAAAAGTGGAAGGGGGGACTTGCACACAACACCTATAAATGGGGAGAGCCTGCATCACAGTCTTAAGAAGAACCACTCTCCCAACAGAAGATAACCATCTGTACGTCCAATGACTGACCTTACTCCGGAATTTATCCAAAATCCCCTGCCAGTATTCTCTACGCTGAGAGCCCAGAGCCAAAGGGATCCCCAGGTACATCAGGGGAAGAGAACCAATCTGAAACCGAAGGATCCTAGCAATCCTGCTCTGAATGAGCCGAGGGGTATTAAAGAAATAAATGGAGGATTTGTCATCATTGATACTCTGACCTAAAGCCTTCAAATAGATGTCTAAGGCTCTCCTGAAGTTCACTGCCTCACTAATTCTCGCCATGCCCATCAACCCAGTATCATCCACAAACTGGAGATGGGAGTAGGGAGGAAGATGATTGTTCCAGCTCCAACCTTGGATAAAACCCTGCCTCACCTGAGACTTAATAAATCTTCCAAGGCCCTCCGCCATGAGAATGAATAAATACGGAGATAGAGGGTCCCCTTGCCGGAGACCCCGAGATGCACTAAACAAGGCAGAAGGTTCCCCATTAATGAGAACAGAGAAGGAGGATGAGGTCACACAACTAAGAACCCACTTAACCCACTCCTCATTAAAGCCAAAAGTCAAGAGGATTTTTTGCAAGAACTCCCAGCTCACCCGATCATATGCTTTTGCCATGTCAAGTTTAATGAACATTGCCCTCTCCTTAGATTGAGCCATAGAATGAATAGCTTCCATTGCTATCACTACACCATCCAAAATTTGTCTTCCTTCAACAAAACCACCCTACTCATTGGAGATCAGAGTATCGAGGAGTGGTTTGAGTCTCTCCGCAATCAATTTAGTGATGATCTTGTACACAACATTACATAACGCAATAGGCCTGAAATGAACCAACTGATTAGCCCCCTCCTTCTTAGGTATGAGAGCCAAGAAAGTAGAATTCATGGACTTGAGCATCTGTTTGTTCCTATGTGATTCCTGAACCACCTCGAGGAGATCAAACTTTATTATTTCCCAAAACTCCTGAAAGAACTCAATCGGAAACCCATCCGGGCCAGGAGCCTTACCTTTTTTCATATTAAACACCACTTTCTCCAGCTCAGGTAACAAAATAGGACATAAGAGAGCTCCATTCATCTCAGCAGAGACCAGGTGGGGAATACACTCCAAGATGGCCCTCTCCTCAGCCCCAGCTGCAAGAGCCTCCCTAGAAAAGAGATTTGAAAAATAATTGACAGCTTCCCTGGAAATATCAGCATTGGAGGAGAGATGAGCCCCTTCAGGTGAAACCAGAGAGGAGATAGAACAACTCTGCCTCCGAGCCTTAACCGAATTATGAAAGAAAGCAGTGTTCCTATCCCCCTCCTGAAGCCAATCAACACGAGATTTCTGCTTCCAGAAGATCTCCTCCCGAAGCTCCCACTCTTCTAATCCCCTGAGAGCCAAGGACTCAGCTCTACTCAGATCCGAGGTCAACCCTTGGTCCCGAATCTGACGGGTGATGATATCCAACTTGGCCTGAGTAGCCAACTTCTGAGCATGAAGGTTCCCAAAACATTGTTTATTCCATCTCTTAAGTCTGTACTTCACATGTTGAAGCCTCTTGCTGAAAGTAAACATGTGTGTCCCATGGGCAGGCCTCCCCTCATACCACCAATCCACCATAAGATCATGCAGAGACTGATCTCTTAGCCACATTAACTAAAATTTGAAGGAAGGATTTTTGGTGACTCCATAAGCAGTGACAGAGAGCTTGATAGGCCAGTGATCAGAGCCCCTCCAATCAAGAATTTCTGAACTGGTGATCAACCTACTGTTCATCCAATAGCACGAAACCAGAAATCTATCAAGCCTTTCTGAGATGGCCTCAACACCACATCTCCTATTATTCCATGTAAAGACGCCATTGGTTGGCTTCACATCAATGAGATTCAAGGAGCTAATCATATCCCTGAGAAGACCTGCAGAAGGGTCCAACCTGGCTAACCCCCCTTGTTTTTCGTCCAAGCTAGTAACAGCATTAAAATCACCAGCCACAACCCATGGGAGAAAGGGGTCTAAGGCTCGAATGAAACTGATGTGAGCCCAGAGATTTGACTTACCAGAGAAATCAGTAGGAGCATAAATATTAGAAAAAAGACACCTCTCTCCAGTCTCCAAGCTAGAGGCAACCAGAGAGATAGAAGACCGACTAGAACTCCACCATATGGGGAAGACTTTCCTCGGGTTCCAAAAGCAAGCCACCCCCCCTGAACTGTTCAAAGCACCCACCCCCTGCCAATTACCCTGGGGCCAGATACGCGGAGCACACTTATCCAAACCATCCACTGTAAGCTTAGTTTCTTGAATAAAGACCACATCAGGAGACTGAGATTCAATTAATCTACGAACAGCCTTTTGTCTAGGGATGCTGTTCAACCCCCTTACATTCCATGATAAAACAATCATTTATGGGGGTGGGAGAAGTGGGAATCAATGGGTTTCACAGACCCAGACTCAACCAAAGTATCACCCATAATCTTGACCTTCTCTTGATCAGTCTTCCTTCCACTCCTTGACGGTTTATCAAGCAGCCCCTTTTTAAAGGATTTCTGTTGTAAACCTAAACCAGGAGAAGCTTTGTTACCCTTCACAAAATCTGAGGCCCCCTTAAGAGCAGGAGGATTAGGAGACACCACCACAGAATCCTTCGTAGCCTGTGACCCCTGAAGGTCCCTGATATCCTAACTCTGGGTAGGCACATCCTTCGCCAAACGAACAACCTGATGGTCCTCCAGAGATAAAAACTGCTCCTCTTTCTCAGCAACTTCCTCCTGAATCTCATGCAAACCCTTAGCCCCAGAAGAGAGCTCAACTGGAATACCTTCCTCTTGAACCAGGTCCTCAAGCACATCAAACCTGTTAAAAGTGCCATCATTTTGTCTATCCATCCAGGTTCTCTTTTTTCCTTTACCTTTGTTACGGGACTTAACCTGAGTAAACCCCTCATTATCCATAGGTTCATTGGACAGAGGAGCCTTCCCCTTGACCCCCGAAGGAGGTCCAGAGGATGCCAAGGGGGAGGGTTTAAATCTAGGGCATTTGCAATGTAAATGACCGTATTCATGACAAATTCTGCATCTAAAGGGAAGGGTCTCGTAATCTAGTTGTTGGATCCAAGACGATGATCCCAAGCGAATTTCCATAGAATCTGGTAATGGGTTATTTAAATCAACTTCTACACAAATACGAGCAAAGGAAATTACCTTACGGTCTTGAGTTTGTGTAGCCGATCCCACCGGTTTTCCAAGAAGCAATGAAATTGAGTGAAGAATATCTTCCCTCCAGAATTCCAAAGGAAGCCTCGGCAATCGGACCCACACAGGAACCCGCGAGGGGATCTCTTCGGCAGAGTTGAAGCCCATGTGCCAAGGCTTAATGAAGAGCCCCACCTGGTTAAAGAAATAGGGGCCCCCTTCAAAAGCCCTATTCCTGTCCGACATGCTTGAAAAGATAACTAGAAAGTAATTATTAGCAGCCAAAATAATCTCCATATCACCTTCTGGGTTCCAAACTCGATGCGCCCAGGAATCCAAGACAGGTAAAGACAGACGAAGACCCAAAAATTTGCAAATGAGGGCATGATTACACCAATATTCAACATCCTCTACAACTTGTTCAGGTTGAATGACCAAAACTGGTCGATCCTCGGATCTCTCCAAACATCCGTTTATTTTTTTAACTCGAAATACCCCTTTAGGAGAGGAGACTCCATCTCCAGACTGGGGTTTACCCAGCGGATCCTTACCACTGGCATGCATCGAAGAAGATGGCTCTACCATCTCCAAATTGCCAGAAGAAACCTCAGATATAACAAAACCTTGATTCTCCATGGATCACAAAGCACCACCCCGCCAAAAAGGAGAGAGATGGGGGCCAAGACCCACAGTCTCAAACCGCAGACCACACCCGCCAGGGACAGCCGTTAACAGCAAAAAACGCAGAAGGAAATACTGCCTACGAGCAAGATAAAGGCCGAGATCCCCACTCAACCTGCGCACCCTTGAAGAATATCAAAAACCCCACCCCCCAAGATCTCACCACCAGCTCGGACGCCGCGCACAACCAGATCACAGAACAGAGGAGCTAGGGCACGCGGGCCCTAGCTCTCACACAAACGCCTCGCAGAGCCATCGCTGATCCTAAACTATAGCCCAAGTAATTTTAAAAAACTTATATTATAAATTTTAAAACAAATAAATTAATAAATTAATCAATATTTACTAACCTTCTAACTAACTAATATCAACTATATTTTCAATTATATTACAAACATGAAAATTGTTTAATCATTTCATTAATTATTTCTATTTACAATTATTTTAATTAACCTAAATTAAAATTGTAAAGAACTTTTATTTTACATTGTATTAAAAACTATTCAATAGGAAACACTTATTAATCATTTCATTTATTAATAATTTACCAACTACTATTTGTATTTATTTTAATTATACTAGATTAATATAAAACATGATTTTCTTACAAGTATCAACATGTGAGTATAAAGTAAAAGCTAAAATATTATGAAAGCATCATATTTTCAATTATATTACAAACATGAAAATTGTTTACTCATTTCATTAATTATTTCTATTTACATTTATTTTAATTAATCTAAATTAAAAATGTAAAGAACTTTTATTTTAGATTGTATAAAGTAAAAGCTAAAATATTATGAAAGCATCATGTGTGGAATTTTTAAGGTGGTACGATTTGTTTGTAGGTAAGTATTTTTACTCACATTTTAACAAACACTGTAATTATATTCTATTCCAATCAACTAAGGCATAATAGTATGTCTCACTAATCAATTTACAAATTTATGGGATCAAAAAAAAATGATTAAGTTCATTTTAGATAATATTTTTGACCACTTTATATATTTGTCATTTAAAAATTATATGTAGTATCATAGTCCCCCAAGCTACATAGAATGTTTAACCAACATAGGTTTACATGTCAAATATATTGTTTAGTCTCATACATCAGTTTTATTAATCAAAATTTATCATTTCACACCATTTTTTTTATCAAATGAAGCTAATACATAAAAAATAAATTAAAAATTACATATATGTAGCACTCATTGTAGCTTTCTAAAACATATTATTTTTTCCTATCTCATTATGTGTTTATGTGTCCTCTTGTAAAATTGCCACAAAGTTGAGGTCCTAGTTAATTTTGACAACTCATTTTCAAGTAAGAAACCTTTGTAGTTTTCAATACAAATAAACAATTTCCCAACTATGAATATAATTAAGATAATAAATTCTTGAACATTAAGACACTAAGATGTATATATGACAAATACTATAATTTGGGGCAATGCTTTGTATCTCTATATTTTACCCCCACTTTAACATGCAAGTGAGATATAGTAAGTCATGTATGCTAAAGTAAAACATTTTTTATTTATTTGTTAGGCCTAAATTAAAAGATGTGAATAATTTTCTTCATGTTTGATATGAAAGGATCTAGTGAACAAACATTAAAAGTAAGGTATTGGCCCATTTACAAAAATTAGATGAAAACCATTATTTCACCTCTCTTCAAGTAATGAAAAAAGGTAGTTTAGGGAAATTATCACTACCACATGGCCTAGCTTTCCCCTCACGAGATTTTTAGGATAAAATAATGAGTTATTTGAGTTTTCATGACTATTACTATACAATTATTTTTTATATATTTGATGTTCTATATTTCATTATCTTTTATTAAAATTCATTTGATCCAAGTAATTATAAGTAGAAATAATTTTGTGATCTTAAATTATAAAATTATAATGATTTACAAATTAATTTTGGAATTAGAGCAATTTGATCTTAGTGGGTTTGTGAAAGTTTGTCTATAATAGTAACTATGAGAGCACAAAACGCTAACATAAAAAAATGAATGCACAATTAATTGCATTATAAATCTATATGAATGGAATAATAAAGAACTTATAGTGGTTTATCTAATAAAAAGAGATTATATCAAGACAAAAAGAGTTCATATAAAGGAAAAAAGTTAAAATGATGCAAGAACAATCTTATGTTGGTAAAAGATCTTTAAAAAAAAACTTGGTATTAAGGAAGAGTGGGGAGTGAGAAAAAATGCATAGTATTTATTGAACAAACCATACAAAAATAAGAAGGAAAAAATAAAAATTCCATTTAATGCAGGAACTAAAGTAGAAATGGATACTTTTGATGAACAAATTAATCTTGAACCATTAAATTCATGGATTGAAAAAATATAAGTCTATTTTAATGTGCATAAAGTAAATGTGGCATAAAAATATTCAATTGCATTCCACAAAATAAAAGAGTATCATGTTGTTTGGTGGGGGAATTTTATTGTAAATTGTGGAAAGATGAATAATATCATAGTAAGTAGTTAGGATTAATTCATAGAAATATTTATCCTATTAGATATAAAATTGATAAAAAAAGAGAGGATATGTTACAAGAAACAAAGTGGTCAAAGTATGAAGGATTACACCAAATGGAGTTTAAGAGGAAATCTATGCAAAATGACATGGAATTGGATGAGCAAGATATGTTGAAAATGTATCTTGGAGGTCTCCATTATCACATCTTGAGGAGGATGGGTATCAACAATCCCAATGAATTGGATGAGACATGAGTTCAAGAATTTATGTAGAGGAGGAGAAAAATATATGATGATGATGAGTCCTTTAGTGTGAAGGTTAAAATTACAAAATAATGAGAAAGTTAGGAAATAAAATACTCTTGTACAAAATAGAGAAGGAAAAGACACAACTAATCATCTTAGCCATTACAAAAATAGATGGACATGCTTATTTAAAGTTTTGGAAAATTCATCATAAACTACATCCTAAAAATAAAATTAAGAAAAAAAGTGAAGATTCAAATAAATCTATGCTAATAATCCAAGAAGAGGGAATTTAACTATAAAATAGTTTATATGTATACCATAGGTTTGTATGTGTAGCCACTAACACTAAAGAAAGGATAAAAATGAAGAAATGAACATAATTTTCATTTTAAAATTACACATAAATAAGTCAAGTGTTTATATTTATTTTTTCCAAGTTAAAATTCAACCTTGCATTGAAAAAAGTTAGTTTTTTTAGATTGGGGTTTCCTATTTTATTCCTATTTTTTATTGTTTTTTGGGCTATAGGTTCATAGATAACACACATGGATCTTTGGATCCCTCTCAAATATCTTTTAAATAAGCCATCCTTGGTCATTGTGCCAATGATTCCCTACATGAGGCTAATGTAGTAAGAATTATTATTGGTTTGGTGAAAATGAAATACATTTATTGGAAAAATAAATTACCTCTCTTAGAGCACAAAAATTCCCATGTTTGTTTATATTATTGGTTTATGTTTGTTTATATTATATTATTGGAAAATTGGTTTGTATGACATTATCCCAATGATTTATAGACTCATTTGTAATAGGTCATTGAACTTTATTCATATATTATTTTAAACCTCAAAGGAAAGTCTGAACACTAAGGTAAAGATAAGTATAGGTCATAGAATGATTAGAAAAAAATATATAGTTCTTTTGACATATTTGAACAAGATAGAGGTCCACTAATCATCTTAATATTATTCAGAATGGGCAAGCCAAAAAAATGGCAATCAAAACTTCATCTAGATGTGCAAGACATTCCTAATCAAGGAAATCATTTCTCAAGTGTTGACCTTGAATGGACACCTATTGGAGATGAAAATGGCGAGAGACATATGTGTTGCGATCCCTCTTGAAAGACTCCCTCATTTTGTCAAAGGAGAAGGTTTATTAGATTCTACAGAGACAACATTTGTACGCAAAATGCATAAAGAGCCCAATTTGATACATCCTAAAGACCACACAACCATGATGTACTCAAGGTTTGCATAGATTTAATATAATTTATGCATGTAAGAAATTATATTTTCTAATTGTTATATTAATTAATTTATATATGTGTGTGTGTGTGTGTGTGTGTGTGTGTGTGTGTGTAAATAGGTATTGGTGTGCTTTTGGCCCCGAGGATAATAGAAATAAACCTAAAACCAAGAAAAGGAAACAAAGGTTTATCCAAAAAAGGGGTTGCCAAACCCACTTTCTTGTTAAGGTTATGTATGGTAGACCAAATGTTGCAATTATTACATATAATGATTTCAGTCATTGTGATGCTAATGGTGAATTTTGCAATGGAAAAGATGACCCTTTTGGTGATCCAAGGAGCAGTGTTGCACCAAGGTTGTCAAATGAATGTAAATCGTATATTGAATCCTTATTGCTAATGGGGGTGGGGATTGACACAATATGTGAACAACATTATTTAGACCATGGTTTTATTCAGTTGATGAATAAGAGGGACACATGTTTGTTGAGAAAAGATGTTTTGAATGCATGGAAAAGAGTACACTCACTTCCATCCCAAAAGAACGAAGATGATGCAAAAAGTGTAAGCATGTGGCATGTAGAGGAGAAAGATAACTTCTTTTACTATAAAAGACCAGATAATGTGGAAAATATTCCATTTATCATAGGAATCCAAACACCATGGATGCGAGAAATGATGGTGAAGCATTCACATAACTCAATTATTGCAATGGACTCCACATTCTCGACAAATAAATATGGTGTAAGTAAAAAAATGCTAATTGTGTTTATAGTTCTTAATAAAATCATTAATTTATTCTCTACATATAATAATTTATCAATGATTTTTTCATGTGTAGTACCAGTTATATACTTTGCTTGTATTCGATGAACAAGAGGTTGGTATACCTGTTGCATGGGCCATATCCTCAAGAGATAAAGTTGAGGATATAAATGAATGGTTGACGGAAGTTTGTAAAAGAGGGAAACAATGTAAAGTAGATTGGAATGTCAATGCATTTATGACAGACGATGCTAGTGCTAAGATTGAAGCAATCAGGTTTTTATTGGCCTTAATCTTTTATTTTTACTTTTTAGAATGATACTTATGAGATTTTATAATGTAACAATTAATTATTTTAGAATGCACTACCTATGAGCTTTTATAATGTAACATGTAGATTATCTTTTGATTGCTAAGTACTTTTATGTATTTGGCATGTACGTAGGGCATGGTTGAAGAATGTATACAGGTAAATCAATCTTTAATTAAAATATGTGAAACAATCGAACATTACATGTTTGAAGCTCATAGTTTGATATTATATTTTATAATCCAGGTATGTCCATAATAAGGATGTTGGAACTAAGATGTTTGATAGATTGGTGAGATAGTGTATGCAATGAGTGATAATGAAGACATCATTGCTCACCTGATAAAAAATTTCATGGAGGAATTCAAAGAGGAGAAGAAATTTATTGATTACTTTCAAAAAATTTGGTGTCATGATGAGACTCGTATTGGTAAGCCTATTAAATTATTCATTATGGTTTTTATGCATTTACATCATTTAACTTGTTTTTATTTATACTAAGATGAAGTTTATGATTGTTTGTATAGCGATGTGGGCAAAAAACTATAGAATTTTTCCTCATGCAAATCAAGAAACCAATGCTTCCATAGAGTCATATCACTTCCACATCAAGAGTCACTATTTAAATGATCGTTCAAAAAGATGCACAAGAAGAATGGATTGGCTTATCCATGCACTTCTTCATAGGGTAGAGCCATTTTATAAAAATAAAAGATATTTGCAGTTATCAGGGTTTCTGACTAACTTCAAAAAAGAAAGATATTACATAACTGCATTAGAGAGGTAAAAAAAAATACCAGATACAGATTGCCATCCATATGATCTCCTTCCTAACACGTACTAGATAAGAAGCCAAACAGTTCCAACAAAATGGTATCTTGTTAGAAAATTTGGACTAGATTTACATGTGTGTGATTGTCAATGGGCAAAGAAGGGAAACATGTGCAAACATGTGTTAAAGATTTTAGATTTTCTAAAGAGAAACAAAAATAATGAGCAAGATCAAGTTGTTGGTAAGGGTTATTTGAGAGTTAAGTTTAATATTTATATGTTAAATGATTATTATATTATTCCTCAAAACTAACTAAATTAATCTCATTAAATTATAGATGGTGTTACTCCATTGCTTGATGATGATGACAATGTCAAAGGGAGTTTTAGTAACGAAAATAATACCATCGGTAATGTCGATTTGGTCTTTACAATTAAATATTACTTTATTTTTTATGGTTCTCAAAATTAATTAAATCTTAATTCAATTATAGATGGTTGTAATCAAATAAAAGATCAAGATGTGCTTGGGGTTGTCATTGGTGAAGACCAAAGAACAGGTAAGTTTCAATGTATACATTTTATAATGAAATATTAAGATATTTTAAAATATTTTTAGATTTAATCGTTTATATTTATATTACAGATGGCCAGAAATTGTGTGATGCTTCGAATGATAACTTTCAAAATTCCATTGATTATTTAAAACATCTACTCCAAAATTTACCAACTAGCGAAGATGAAAAAAATAAATTTAGACAATGTATTGAGCAATTGAGAAAAGATATTGATACATCTTTTCCTTCCTCTTCCAAATTTACATGAATCCTTGGATTAGAGAACATGTCTACGAGACGCATATCACCTTGGTTCAGTCCAAGCAAAATGTGCAAACATCATTCAATTCATCAAAGAGACAATGCCATCTCTGAAGACTTGAATGAAACAACTGAGTATGGAAATTTTTGATTCCCCTCAACATGATGTAGAAAGAAAAAGAAAAAAAAGGTCATAAATCGCTCAGGCATTGCAATAGAAGAAGAAAGAGTTGTTATCATGCAATAACACAGTGAGTACATTTATTCATAGGCATTTTAGTAATTTGCATAATAATACTTCTTGTTTCTATTTTATATGTTAAATATATGTCATCGTAGGTTTGGATGATCAAGAAAGTACTCGACAACATCAATTAACTTTCTCTATTGATCCAAATCAAACAATAACAAATGAAATACAACTTATAGATGGTAATTTTTTAACTATCAAATGTATTTATTAATTTTATACTTAATAAATTTACCATTATTTATATTAATTACATAATGCAATTTTACACTTGAAAAAATTATCTATGTTGATGTGTTAAATGAGCATGTCATTGCAGATTCAAGGGATCAACAAAACAATAGAGATTATATGCTACCTTTTTCTTTTGATCTCAACCAAACAACAACAATAGATACAATGCAAAGTGGAGATGGTATAGAAATTATAGAACACACTTCTATCAATTTTATGTCTTTAATTTGTAAATTAATTTTTGTCTAAGTTGATGTGTTAAATGTGCATATTATTGTGGCTTTAAATGATCAACAAAACATCCAACAACATATGTTACCATTTTCTATTGATCTTAACCAAGAAGCTTCAACAATGGATGTAATGCAAAGTAGAGATGGTAACAATATGATAATTTGAAATTTCTAAATTATATTAGATAAGTTTTTTTTTGGTGGCCTAATTTATTTACTATTGAGCTAATTAAAATGTGGTTTGACTTGTTCTTGTGTAGTCAATTTTGCATCCATCAAGTGGCATGAGAAGGCTAGATTTTGATGATCCACCATAAGTTTAGGACTCACCTGAGACATAGGATCAATTGAACTATTAGGATAATGTGTAGTTATTCAACATCCACATTGCATATAGATCTTGAGATGGCATATGGAGCTTGAGATGACATATATGCAACGTTTTGTAAAAAATATTTTGAGTTGGTATCAATGCCAATTTTCGTATGTGTAGAGAATTATTCTATGCTTTTATATATAAAAAATCGATATACAATATAATTTTTCCTTATGTGCATGTTTTCCAACTTTCAACTTTCAACATTTAAATTTGAATGTATATGCACATTAGAATGGTTGAATTATAAATAATAACATGTTATAGATTTATTTCTTGCAATCTTACTTTCTATGATGACTAAAAATCAATATACAACATATTTTTTTTCGTATGTGCATGTTTTCAAGATTTAAACATTTAAATTTGAATTTATATTCATTTTAGAATGGTTGAATTATAAATAATATGTTATTTATTTCTTGCAATCTTACTTTTCATGATGGTAGTCATAGTTAGATATATGATTGTCTTATAATAACATGTGACCATTTCCCTATCAAAATACCATTATGTTGTTTAGGATTTGTTATTCTAAGCATCTTTTTATCGTTTCATAATCATTTTTATTTGCACTAAGTTGTTTACGATTTGTTATTCTAAGCATCTTTTAATCGTTCTATAATCATTTTTTTGCATTAAGTTGTTTAGGATTTGGTTATTCTAAGTGTCTATTCATCAATGCATAATCATTTCATTTGCATAAAATTGTTTAGAATTTATTTATTATAAACATCTTAATTTAAATTGCTTTAAGCATTCGGTGGCACTCCCTAGATAAGCATAGAATAAATTTTGGTGAAATATGGAATACCACTAAATCTTAGTTGTATAGCTACAAGAGGAGAAAAAATGATTGATTGCAACTAACACTAGATAAAAAGAGAGAGGAAAAAGAGAGGGGAAGGAAGCACAAGGATAGAGGAACAAATTAGAAAAAGGAAAATAAATAACCATAAAAAATGAGAGAAAACATAAAAAAATAATAAAAAATGCAACTAAATATAATAGTGAATGAGCAAAAATATATGACCACTTAAATAGCAACAACTTAAGATACAAGGAATAAGAGCAAAGATGAATAAATAACAATATTTTGAAAATAAACTATAAAACTATAAGATTAGAAAAAATAAAAATAGGTCAATTTTGCAATCAATTTTCAAATTTCCCATGCACAATTAGATTAAAGATTTCAATTTTGTTTAATAAAATAAATTTAAAATTATTTAGATATTCAAAAACATAAAGAACACCATTAAAATTCTAGTTTTACTTATTGATTTTTCAATTATCATATATAGTTTAAGTAATTGTTATTTATATTTTTTTTCTATCAATTTTTTAATTTTTTGACAATTTCAAAATCATAAAAAACAACTCTTTATTAACTATTTTAAAATATAATCTAATTTATTATTTAACAATTAAAAATTAATTTTGACTAATAAAATAATAAATCTTATTTTTTAATAAATGTAATGTAAAATTACTCTAAGCATGAAACAAAATAATATTTTTCATTTTTAGTTTGATCGTGGATTAATTACAAATATTTCATTCAATTATATTCTTCCTAGATATGTTTTGTAATTAAAATTGAATTAGAAAAAAAAGACTTGTAGAGATATACAATCAACATATTTTTAGGTTTCCAACTTTATTCACCAATTATCATTTATTTAATGTAGTTTTATATGTTAATGTTTAATTAAAATACACATTGAAATATGAACATAATAACTTCTAATCATTTTAAATATTTAAAAATTGAAAATTTGACATCATTTTTGTTGGTTATGAGACAAGCAGTCGAGCCAATCGGTAGCTGAAAGTCAGTCTGGTCAATTATGTTTAGTAATTGTCATAATTCATCTTCATAGAGATTTAATGGTTCATCTTAGTATCGTCGATTCGCAGAGGCCATTCTTCGAGGTCACTTCCACGCTTCAAAGCAGCGCGCATCAGAGCTTCCCAGTTGCCCGCCATGCTGTTACCCCATTTTGCAAAACCTCGCCAGTGTTGTACTATGAACCATTCATACCTCCCCACTATCACTGGATGAGCAATCAACAACACTCAGTCGTAAGGTTTGCAATGGGTAATAACAACTGCCGGCTTTAACCTTGGAGAAAACTCCCCGGCTAAGCTTGAGCCGGAGCGCATCGGATGGGTGACCTCCCGGGACAGACCAGTGCTTCACCTCTGTGAGCATCACCCAGATGCAATGAGTGCTAAGTGGACCATTCGATATCATGAGAGATGGGTTCTTGTTGAACCACTACTCATGAAACATGGGTCAATGAGTTTGACTCGAAACTACACGGTTGAATCCTGATAGCAATATCATAATTTGACACGCTGTGGAAAAATACCTCCTACTTATCAATTGATGAGCTAAAGGGCTCTATTATGAATGGTTCATAAGGCACAACACTTGCTGAAGGTTTTGCAAATGGGGTAACAACTCAAGCGGGCTTAACCTTGAAGAAAACTCCCCGGTTAAGCGCACTTGAGCTGGAGCAGTATTGGGATGGGTGACCCTCCTGACCTTGCATCAAGCTTCACCGTGAGCATCACCTAGATGCAATGAGTGCTAAGTGGACCATTCGATATCATGAGAGATGGGTTCTTGTTGAACCACTACTCATGAAACATGGGTCAATGAGTTTGACTCGAAACTACACGGTTGAATCCTGATAGTAATATCATAATTTGACACGCTGTGGAAAAATACCTCCTACTTATCATTTTACAAATTATATGACTTATCTTATAAAAAAGATATTTAATCATTTTAACTTAGCAAAAAAATTTACTAGCTTTTCCAAAAAATTATATTGTAAAATTAATAATTTATTAATAAATAAAATTATTTAAAATAAATACTTATAAAAAAAAATTAAATATAGACATAAAACACATTGTATTATTTATATTTTTATAATTATTTAAAAAATAATAATTAATCATTACTCATTTGAAAACAACATAAACAACTATTTCAAACATACAAATTTCATGATTTTATTAAAAATAAATAATATATTTATTTATAATCAAGCGTGCAAGAGCGTGCAGGATGGAGTTTGCATTAGGGTGAATTTACATTATACTGCAAGTGGTGAGAAAAAACAACAGGAAATTTAGGCGAAATTGATCAACTTGGTAGAGGTTGGCGGTGGAGGACAGCAGACTTGGGCCCACTTGCTCGGCAGCCTACGAACGGGCGTTAAATTCAAAACTTCCTGGGCACAGCGGCTGACAGTTCTACCGTACGAGTCTGGCGTTAAAATCAAAACTTCCTGGGCACAGACGCTGACAATTCTACCGTACGAGTCTATGGCGATGGATGTGCCGATGGATGCCAGCCCCCTTACCATGTCGTTTTGGGGGCTGGATAGCCTTTGCCAACCGACATAGCCGACTTACGCCGCTTGCAGCCGTCCAAGCCAGCTGTCCATTATAAATGTGTCCACTAACTGTGATCTTCAGTATTTGTAACATTTATTGTATATTTTCCTATAAATCTAATGCACAAGCTTGTGTCCTGCAGCGCTCCAAATCCTGCTCTGTTTTGATTCTTTCATTCCGTGTTTCTCTGTTTATTTTTCATGGTATCAGAGCATAATTAATTTGAGTCTTTTTTGATAAAGTTTTTGAAGACTCTTGGTCTTTGGAGAAGAACTCCATTCTTCAACTGCACTGGAAGTTGCCCTGGAAATTTCATTGGATTTAGTGCAGTTGTCTTGGAAATTTCATTGGTTTCAGAGGACTTAGATGATTCATCATTATCTATGTCTACTTGTGGAATGGGAGAGGATTTGGATCATGTACTCAAACCTTTCATTAAACTTGAACATCCTTACTTGTGGAAGACTTGTGAATATATCTTCCACATTAGGATTATACAATCTATATCCTTTCCTTTGGTCATCATGGCCTAAAAAGATGCACTTAACACACTTCTTAGTAATTTTTTTTTCTCTAATCTCATCTGGTATGTGAGCAAATGTTTCACAACCAAATACTCTAAAATACTTAACATCTTAACATCTAGTTTCTTTCCACTCTATGCTTCTTCAGAAGTGATATTCTCTAAACAAGTTGTAGGAGATCTATTCAAGCATCTCAGTATTGATAGCTTCAGCCCGAAAAAACATTGGACTGTAGCATGCATCGTGCCATTTCCACCAAGGTCCTATTCTTCCTTTCAGCAACGCCCTTTTTTTTTGCTGAAGAGTGTATCTGTTAGTCATTCCTCTCTTGATCCCATGATATTCACAAAAGAATTTGAACTTGTTGTTGAGGCGCCTGTGTCCTGCAGGGCTCCAAATGCTGCTTTGCTTTGTTTCTTTCATTCTGTGTTTCTCCGTTTTTTGTTCAGATCTAAGTCTAACCTTAATGAAAATTTGTTTGCCATTTCCTTTCGAACCTCTCTCGAGCCGCCAACCTCTCTCTTGTCTTTGATCAGCCTATTGATCACCTTTCCGTTGATAAGCGGGACGTGTCTTCTTCCTCCATCATTACTCGCAACCCCAATGCCTTACTCGGAAACACCCATCAACCCTCCATTTCTTTTCCCATTATCACTAATCCTTCGAGCATCCCGTCTCCCACCTCCCCGCCGTCTCTTGACCTTAACCTCCTTGCGTCTCTCCACGCGCCATCTCAACCTCTGCAAATCTCGAAAACTCCCTTGTCATTCATGAATGGGGGAGAAAACTGGTTGTCACTCTTTCGGATGCCTGACTTCCACACCTTCAATTTTCTAACGACGTCTTAGCTTTGCAATCACCCTTCATTTTATATCGGTTACCGACTTTCTAATTTAAATTGAAAAGGCGGTTGGACTTTCTCTAATGGCATTGTGGAAGAAATTAGGCAAGATTACGCTATTGTCCTCGGCATGTCAAACCTCCCAAACACAACATTCTTAAAGCTGAACTCCATGCCTTTAAAAGTTTATTAAACAACATTCCTACTGCTGAACTCCATGCCGTTAAAAATTTATTGAGTAACAATGACACTAAGGTCAATATTCTTAGATTTATAATCCTTTCTATAAGTTTTAAAGATTAATCTTATTAATAATATTAATTAAGTAGATTTTATTATTTATCAATAATAACTATAAGATTAATTCCTATTAATTTGTTTTTTAGAAGATTAAGTCCATATTAAGCCTTTGTTTAATAAAAGATTAACAAGATTAATAAGTTTTTGTCTTTAGATTAATTACTCTATTTTCTCATGCCTTGTAGTGGTCTCTTTTGATTTTTTTTTTTGCTTTGTTTCCCTGTGGCTCCTTGTTTTTTTTTCTCCTTTTTTTCTCTCTTTTCATTTTTCTTGTGTTCTTATTTTCTTTCTCCTAGTCATCCTTAATCCTTGAACCATGTGCCTCCCCTTTTCTCTCTCCTCTTGCTCTCTTTTTAACCAAGCTTGGTCTGCAACAATTCATTTTCTCCTTCAGCTCTCTTTCATCCTTATAATGTTGATTCAAAACGTTGATGATAAAAATAACAACACAATCAAATCCAAAAAACTTTTTCAAACATTGACATTGTCATTTTCAAAGTAGATAAAGGCAATGCAATATTTATCATGAACATTTCATGAACAAACATGGTTACATTTTAAGATGAATAGTCTCTATCCAATAGTAGCAACTACAAAATCCTAGATTCCAACCCCATCTCTAAATTGTCAAAAAAGAGTTAAATACGCTATCTCCTTTTCATTTCATTTTTTGATGATGCCACCAAAAAATGGTTATGCCCTTCCAAAGAGGTGACCCTCTGTTCTTTGATGTCCTAAAAATCCATAAGGGAGGTATCCCCCTTAGGCCCATAGTAGATACCATCAATTCCCCCACTTACAAGTTGGCCATCCATCTAGCTAAGTTCTTCCCTCTCGCTGGTAAATCAAGCTCCTTTATTAAGAATTCTTCCCATTTCATGATTTCATCAAAGATAAGAAATTAAATGAAAGTGATCTTCTAGTGAGCTTTGATGTTGTCTCTCTCTTTACCAAAATCTTCATCCTTGACTCAATCGAGCTTATTAGACAAAAGACTACTTATTAAATTGCCACCTTGGTTGAGTTATATGTCTTAGATCCACCTCCACCTTCCAAAGTGTAGCCTATAAAAATAAAAGTAAAAAGTAATGAAATTTAATATGATCCTTATGAGTCACTTCTAATACACTTTTGTATGATCTTTTTCTCTTTAAAATTCCTTACACAATAATGTTATAATAGATTCTTAACAAAATTGGTGTGTATGTTTAACTCTATAAATAGAAAAGTTTTAGTTTCTAGAGAACTTTAATTGAATTTATTATGAACTGTTTCCTTTTTTTTAAAGAGAAGCCAAATATTGTTGAAAACAGCCTTTCAATTGAATTGTATTGATTTTTTTTGTTGCCATATATAGAGTATTTGATATTCATATTTTGATTTAATACTGCATCAAGTTATTTACAACTAATTTTTTCAATGATGCCATATAGAATATGTGAAAAAAAAAATCTTGTATAAAACAAAGGGAGCTATAATCTTCATCTAGCTTGTAAAATATAAAATTGTATAAAAAAATATCCTTTTATTATACTGAATTAACTTGTTGAACATATATTGAATTTTTGCACATACTAAAAATATAATTTATTGTGTTACAATTATACCAGTAATTCCCTTATCTTTCCTACCTTCTCTCTATCCGACACACAATCTTCTAAAATAGCACTCATTAATTGCAGACCACTCACACATAAATGTAGGATTTAATAGTAGAGGAACATAATTAAACCTATAACATCTATGCTAATTATAAGGAAAAAGCGTAGTAAAAATAAGTTGTCATATTTATGACTGTAAAAACCTCTCTTAAATTTGTCTTAAAATGTTGTTGTTTTTTTTTTTCCAAAGCTCCTTGCTTACAAACATCTTTCAAATATTAGAACCCTTTCACTAGGAAGTAGTGAAATTTTCATCACTAATATTTTTTAACACCTATTTTTTGTGTTGAATTTCAAAACAATGATACAAAGTGTACCTTTAAAACAATTATACAATTCTAATCCAGGAATATAAATTTTTTTCTCAACATGTATCTTATGTCATTGAAAGTTTCTTTCATAAATTACTCATTTTACTTTAAATATTTAAATTAGACCATTTTGACTATTTTACAAACTAGAAAATTAGAGTAAAACTTGCTTTAAACTATTAGATCATAGTGCAAATACAATCTTTCATCCAAACAAAAACTAAATTATTTTTAAAAGAAAGTCAAATTAAAATCAAAGACTAATCATTATATAAGAGTTTTTAATAAATATTAATGTAAAAATCTTAAATATATATAAAATATGCCGAGAGATATTAGTCTCTAGCTATTTTATTTTAATACTATTTAATATTATTTATTGCATATGGATACATAACTTTTTTAAGTACTATTTTTCTATATTATTTGTAAAGTTTTTTTTGGTAATATACTTGTTTAAATATATTTGTATCTAACTTTTAATTTTACTTTTGGAAAAGTTGGACCATTCATTATTTTGATATATTTTTGTTTTGAAAAATGTAGCTAACATTATATATTTTGTTTTGATAGTACACTTATTTTATTTTTGTATTTAAGTTTTAATTTTACTTTAGAAAAAGATGTCATTCATTATTTTGATAATTTTTATTTGAAATATGTAGCTAATACTATCTACTTTGTTACTTTTAAAAAAGTTTAATGTTTTTATATTTGAAAAATAAATATTAGTTCTAAACACCTTTTTTTCTCTACTTTTCCCCACCTATTATCATTATAAATTATGTCTCTCAGTAAACAATAAACATCCTTGTGTTCTTCAATTAAAAAAATGATCTCTTACTTTCAAGTGGATATGTAAAGATATTTTATAAAATTATTTAAGTTCTATAAAGCTTCTTATTTTTTTCAACATATGAAATGCTTTTATTTCTTTATCTTTGTTTTTTCCAATTTTAATTCAGAGAACTAACACATTGCTTGTAGGCAAAATTGTAACTATATTTATATTTAAACACATCCATTTGTCTTATATCAGTTAAACATATGCTTAATCAATTTTATTCATTTAAATTTAAAATTTCTTTTTTTGAAAAAAGAAAAACCTGACTTTGGTGATCTTTTTAATGTATTTTTGTTTAGTGATGAAGGGAAAGAGAAGTTGTTGAAGGCTATTAAAAATTACATAGAGAAGCACTCTCAAAAGATCCCATTAGTGGTGGCCAATTATCCTGTGGGTCTTGATGAAATATTACAAGACTTTGAAAGAAATGCATTTGACTCTTCTAAAAATATAAAAATTGTGGGAATTGTTGGGATGGGTGGGTGTGGTAAAACTACACTAGCAAAAGAATACTACAATAAGACAAGATTCTCCATCTATAAATGCAGTTTTATTCACAATGTGCGGGATGGATCTAAAAAAGATCTGCATAACAAGCAAAAAAAGATGCTACAAGATCTTGGTTTCAATGATGCAGAAAAAATTGATGATGTAGAAATTGGAAAAGCAATTTTAGCAAAGCATTTGAGATCTCTTCAAGTGTTTATCATTTTGGATGATATAGACCATCAAGATCAACTGGAGTCTCTATTGCCAATAAAAGACAGTCTTGGACAGGGTAGTGTGATTGTTGTCACAAGTCGAGAATCTGGGGTTCTTACATCATGGGGAATTTCCTCCATTTATAAGATGAAAGAATTAAATCCCAAACATGCCATGAAACTTTTTTGCTGGCATGCTTTCGGAAAACCGTCTCCAATAAATGGATTTGAAAATCTTGTTCAAAATTTTTTAAAAGTCTGCAAGGGATTGCCCTTATCCCTTAAGATATTAGGAGGACTAGTTCATGGAATGTCCCAGGATTATTGGAATTCTCAATTAAACAAGGTCTCCAGAATATTGCCCAAAGACATTCAAAGCATGCTAAAAGTGAGCTTTGATGCACTAGATGAGGAAGAAAAAGAGATATTTTTAGATATATCTTGTTTCTTTATAGGAATAGAAGAACAGTTGGCCATCACAGTGTGGGATGGGTCCGGATGGAGTGGGCTGCATAGTTTGGCAGTACTCAAGAATAAGTGTCTAGTTGAGCTCGATGAGTGGAACTGCATAAAAATGCATGATCATCTAAGGGATGTGGGAAGAGAAATTGCATTCGCAAAAGAAATTGATAAATCTCCCTACCGTCTTTGTTCATCACAGCGAATTCGCGACATTGAAATAGAGGGGAAGGTGAGCTTAACATCATGCTTTGTATGCTATCCAGTATTTTGACATGGAAATGTTGTTGGTACGCTAACTTTTTTTCGTTTTTCCATTTAGGAAGGCGTGCTGATTCGGGGAATCAGAGGGATTCAAGCTGAAACAGATGAGTTTTATGAAGAATGTATGGAGCTTTTGGAGCTTATGAGAGGATCACGTAAAAGGTTTAAGCGGCGATTAGAAATCCTGGTTGTCAGAAACAACTATTTTTCAGAAGAATTAGCTACACTATCAGCAGGCCTTGTCTGGCTGCGATGGGTCAACTTTCCGCACAAAGCTCTTCAGTCATGGCTTCCGTTGAAAAAGTTAAGAATTTTAGAGCTTGAAAATGCTGACAATTTAGAAGAACTGTGGAGTGAGACTGCCAATGTAAGTATCTTCCTTTACTGTTACTAATGCACAGCCATACCTTAAATCTCTTATAGTTGTTGTACGGTTTTCTCTAAGTAAAAAACGAACGTCCCTGCAGCCTCCTGTGCAGTTGAGAGAACTCATTATCTCTAATGCCCAAGGATTCCTGAGATTTCCGAGCTGAATAGGACGTCTACAGCATTTGAAAAAGATATCCATGGGCTTGACATGGGCTATCGAAGATCTACCAGAAGGGTTTTGCCAACTCCAATCGCTGGAGCACCTTGATTTATGCGATTGTCGTAAGCTAAAGCTGCTGCCTAGCAAGTTCGGCTATTTGAAAAACCTGCGGTATCTAGATCTGAGAGGTGCTGGGTTGATGATATTGCCAGCTTCATTTAAGCAACTTATAAATCTACAATATCTTAATTTACTTGTTTGCTCCGATCTCACCTTGCAGCCGGACATTCTTGAAAATATGACAAAGCTGGAGGCTATCCTTGTTTCTGGATGTGAATTGCAGGAGTTACCTGCTGAAATCACAAATCAGGGATCACTCAAAACGCTGCATGTGGGTTCCACAAGCTTAATGGAATTACCAAACAACGGTCACCTGAGCAAATTGGAAGCGCTGACAATAAGAAGCAGTTCGTTGAAATCTTTGCCACCTTCTATTGGGAATTTGTCCTCCTTGACTTGTCTTGAATTTTTTCTGAGAAGTTGGAATCCTTACCAGAAGAACTTACGCAGCTTACCAGCCTTCATAGTCTGTATACTCGGGATTGCCCCCTAACAGAATTGGATATACTGTCGGGGTGCTTTTCTTCTTCGTTGTGCAGCCTCAAATTTATAAAGGTAGAAGAGCCTCATGTATCGAGGATATCAATCTCTCAACAATGTTGCCCAAGCCTGGAATCTCTATCACTTCGTCGAAATCTCCACTTACTAGAGATAAACAGCTTGCCAATATCAGTGAAGACCATAGAGTTGATAAATTGTGAAAAGCTAAAAAGCATACGCGGTGTCTATGGTCTGGTAAACCTTGAGAAGCTGGTTTTAAGAAAGTGTGGGGAGGAATTACAGATATTTCCAAATTTTAAAGAACTAGTCTCACTCAAAGAATTTGAAATCACAGAATGTGCTGAACAGCTGAAGACAATAGAGGGCTTCGAACATTGCAGGTCATTGGAGACGCTGATAGTACACGCTTGGTGGAAGGTAGCAGTTATAAAAAGTCTGGAGAATATGGAGAGTTTGAGAAGTCTGGAGCTCTTGGCATGGAACGACATATCAACATTAGAACCTTGCCTACAAACTATAAAGGTAAGAATACTTTTTAGATACGCGAACTTATTATGTAATGAGTGTTCATCAGTTTATTGGATTGTAATATTTATGCAGAAATGGCCATCAGAATGCATAATATGTGCAAGGACAGAACGTGACGTGGAGGTGGCTCTGAAGTTTTTGACCTTCTCTGGTCTTACATTAGTTGACTCATGGAAGGGGGAGAATACTCATCGACTGACGTTACCATGTGGGCAGATACGTTCTTCCAATGCGGCTGCGATATTGTGCTTTGTTATAAATTCTCTTTCCGCTCTCACCTATTTAGGGGTGTGGCAGGACGGCCTGCCCAGACCGTCAATGATTGTGAAACAAGGGAAATGGGTATGGATAGGTGTTTTCACACAATCTTCCCCTTTGGGAAGAGAAGAGGAATTTGCCCTACAGAGATGTGGTAGTAATGCAGCAGAAGAAGACATGGGAATGTTAATGATGGGCGAGGAAGACAGAGTTGTGAAAGTTTTTTTATCAATTATTAGAATATTTGGGGAAATCATGTGACAATAGCATGATTCAATGATAATTATAATTTTTAATTATTTTAAACGTGCTGGTTTAGGCGTTATTTACTTTTTAAAATTTTGAAGTAAATTTAAATGCAAGTTTAGGGAAGATTTATTATAGATTAGGAACTGTGTTTTGATTATATAAAAGATAATATGAATCAATACATGAAAAATGGATAAATTTATTTTATTTAAGACTCTATTAGGTCAATGGATAGTTTCTTGATATATGAGTTAGGATAGATATATATAAATGCTAAATTATTATTGATCTTGAATGATAATTATGTCCTATGTGCATGAAAAAACTCTTAGGATTGTCATCAAACTTTTATATTGGTCAATAATTTTGAACTTTGTTTCAATAAACTACAATGAATACATGCACTCAAGACATACTAAAATTTTCCCTAAATGATACATGCAAATTAAAGCATGCTCCATGCATCTTTGTAGATAGTAAAACAACAAAGCCAAGCCACTCGAGGCATTTTGAGTTTTAAATTCTTCAATTGTTATATCTTTAGATGGACCATGGTTTGTTGAGTTAAATATAAATCTAACTCTACTATCATTTTGAAATAGATTGTAGCTTGAAGCTATAGTTTTTTATGGTGGTGGTGTGTATGTGCATGTGTATGTGAGAGTGTGTGCATTGTGCGCATGTGTTTACATGCATGTGTGTGTGTGTGTGTGTGTGTGTGTGAGAGAGAGAGAGAGAGAGAGAGAGAGAGAGAGAGATGGGTGCCTTTATCTAATTGCACAACAAAGTCATTCTTAAGATAGGGGAACATATGCCAAGGTGAAACATAATTCATCAATCAATTAAGAACTTTGAATTAGATGAAACTAGGTCTTGCAAAAAATCAAGATGAGCTAGAATGCATGAGTTTGCCAAAGAATGAGGCCTAACTAGCTAAAATATAGTTGATTGAATGTTTTCTAACTATTCCCATGCAGGCAATAAACAACATACATATGATATGACACAAAGAATCCTTGAACGAGCTCTTATAAGTTTTACATGTGTAAACCAACTAGGCATACAAATAAATTCTTTGGACAAGCGTAAATGAACTCATTACAACTTTAGGAAATAGATTGAAGCAAATGAGACATTCAACATAGAGTATTTGTATTCAAAATAGTTTTTTAATGGAAACATGCCATTCATCAAAATCTACCCTCTCTATTGTATCTTAACATTGTGAATCTTCTCATGTCTACGACAAATTTTTTCCTCTCTTAGAAAATCCTAATATAATAGAAAAATATAGTTCTTATAGAGAACTTCATGATGTTGTGGCCTCCATTATTGAAATGGTAAGAGTATAGAAACACAATTGCAACTTTTACATGATGAACTATAAACTATAAACTATAGAAAGGCAGTTGCAACTTCTACATGATGAACATTGAACAACAAACATATATGTAGGAAATAACTTCCCAATAAACAAACTTTTGTTTTATTTACTAACAAAAAAAAAAACCTATTTATTTAAATAAATTATCATTTGTATGTTGATTTATCTATTTATTATTCTAATCTATACTAAACTAAATGCTAATAATGTAATATATTCCAACATCCACAACACACCCTAATTCTTTTAGAGTTGGGGCTCTTGTGTTCATTTTCCATTCCTAGTTGCAATCTTGGTTAAAGTCTTTATTTGCATCTAGTTGCTTTTCTTGCAAACCTCTAGCATTGGCTAGGTCATTTCATAGTCACATTCATTTATGAATGCAATTTATCCTCGTAGGGATCTAAACATGTTGGTTGCACTTCACCATCATGTGCATGGTGATGTCACCATGACATGCATGCATGCATTTTTGTAAGTATGATTGCTATAGTAGGGGTCTCCCTTTGTGTAATTTGTTAAATTTCCTTCATTAATGGTTGTTTCATTGCTACCTTTTTACATCTAGGTCTACCCTATACATGCAATGTATCCTTGGAACTGTCGATCATAGATTTTCTCCCCATATCTTCACAAAGAGAAGTTTTAATAAATTTATTCATCTTAGGATGTATAGTAGAACCACATAGTGTGATAATTAGATTCTCCTAAGATTCAAATAAATAGAAAAGTAAAAGAATACATTTATCACTTTTTTCTAGCTTAATAACCATAATTAACTAGCAAACTCAAAAGCATTCAAATCTTTCACTATAAAGTTTTCTTCCTTTATTTTTAAGGAATATAATTTTCTTATTTAATATATATTGTTTAGTAGACTCTTAATTCGGTAGATCTCACTAATTATCTTCCACAAACTAAATGTAGTAACCTCCTCTAAGATGTTTAAGAGAATTGAATCCACAAAGCACAAACATATGGTTCATCATGACTTTTAATCCAACTTTCTCCCGTATTAATATGAAACCTTGATAGACTAGACTCTATTATGACAACCCTCCATTGATATCTTTCTTCCAAGCAATACTCCATTTTTAGTTTCCATAGCTTGAATCTAGAGCCATTGAACATCTCAATCTCTACTCATAATATGATTTATATTGATTCTCTAACCACACTCTAATATGCAAAAACTACTTTATTTATACTCCCACTAGAACGAAAAAAATCCAACACTACAAGAAAGATGCCCCCTTCTAAAATTTAACTAAATATTTCATACCAGATTAGTAAAATAGCAAAGTAAATAAAACAATGAAAATATTATGTTAATAATTTAATCCAATTATAATTTAAAAATATAATAAAATTATATCAATAAAAATAATGAAAAAATATTTAAAAAATTTCCAAAACCATAAAATGCTAACCATATAAAAAATCACCAAAATCATAAAGTACCACTTGATGTATTTGGGGGATTGGACCTTGTGACCATATTATTTTGTTTTATTTTTAGTTTGAAAAGTGTAGCTAATATTAAATACTTCGTTACTTTAAACAAAAATAATGTGTTATATTTAAATAATAAGTGTGTGATCTAAATACTTTTTCTTTTGCTTCTCCCTCTTGTTATCGCTATAAGTTATATCTCTAAGCATAACTACAATACAAAAAAAAAATTCAAAAAAAATAAAAATCTTTATCTTCTTCAATTAAAAAAATCATCTCTTATAATTAAGTGAATATATAAAGAAGATATTAAATAAAATTACTTAAGTTTTGTAAATCTTTTCATTTTCTTAACATATGAAAGGTTTTTATTTCTTTATCTTTATCATTCCAAATTTTAATTAGAGAACTAAAACATATTTTTGTATGTAAATGTACATTATTATTTTTATTTTTAAACACATCATTTAAAATATGTTTAATAACTTTATCCATTTAAATTTAAATTTATTTTAAAAAATAACAATTTGGGCGATCTTTTTAAAAAAAAAATCTAGTGATGAAGAGAAAGAGTTGTTGAAGGCTATTAATGACAACTTTATCCATTTAAATTTAAATTTCTTTTAAAAAGTAACAATTTGGGTGATCTTTTTAAAAAAAATATTAGTGATGAAGAGAAAGAGTTGTTGAAGGCTATTAACAATTTCATAGAGAAGTAATCTCAAAAGATCCCATTAGTGTTGGTCAATTATCTTGTGAGTCTTGATGAAATATTACAAGACATTGAAAGAAATGCATTTGACTATTCTAAAAATATAAAAATTGTGGGGTCTATTGGGATGAGTGGATGCCGTAAAACTACACTAGAAAAATAATACTACAATAAGACAAGATTCTTCATATATAAAAATAGTTTTATTCACAATGTGTAGGACAAACTTAAAAAAATATCTGCATAACAAGCAAAAAAAGATGCTACAAGACCTTGGTTTCAATGATGTAGAAGAAGTTGATAATGTAGAAAGTGGAAAAAGAATTTTCACAAAACATTTGAGATTTGTTCAAGTGTTTATCATTTTAGATGATATAAACCATCAAAATCAATTGGAGTATGTTGCATAGTTAAGTGTTATGGTTGAGCTCAATGAATGGAAATACATAAAAATACATGTTTATATAAGGGATTTGGAAAACAAAATGATAATTCTCCATACCACCTTTGGTCACCACAAAAAATTGGGACATTGAAATAGAGGGGCAGTTGGGCTTAATATCATGTTTTGAATGCTATCCAATATTTTCAAATGGAAATATTGTTGGTATGCTTACTGGTTTATAAGCTCGTTGCATTTTCTTTTTCCATTTAGGAAGGCGTGGTGATTCGAGGGATTAGTGGGATTCAAGTGGAAACAGATGAGATTTATGAAGAATGTACAAAGCTTGTGGAGCTTGTGACATGATCACATACAAATTTTAAGCGACGATTAGAAATCCTAGCTGTCAAAACAACTATTTCATAAAAGCATTAGCTATACTATCGGTAGGCCTTGTCTGGCTACAATGGTTCAACTTTCCCCACACAACTCTTTAGTCATGGCTTCCGTTGAAGAAGTTGAGAATTTTTGAGCTTTATGGTGCTAACAAACTAGAAGAATTGTGGAGTGAGACTGTCGATGTAAGTATCTTCCTTTAATGTTATGTATGCACAACCATACCTTAAATTTATTATAGTCATTGTAGGGTCTTTTCTTAGTAAAAATTAATGTTGTTGTAGCCTCCTGTGCAGTTGAGAGAGTTGATTATCTCTGATGCCCAAATATTCTTGAGGTTTTCAGGCTTAATAGGATGTGTAAAACATTTGAGAAAGATATATGTGTGGGGTATCCCATGGGCTATCTAAGGTCTATCAGAAGAGTTTTGTCAACTTCAATCACTGTCAGGAAGTTTGACAATTTGAAAAATCTTTGAAATCTATATATAACATCTCAAAAAAGATTAGTTCAAATCATCTTCAAATTCTTAATGGTTAAATTGTTAAAGAGTTAAAAGTGAAGTTTTCGTTGAAATGTTGATTTCAATGTCCCACTTTGATAAAAAAGTGAGACACTATTGTGGGATTACCCAAAAGTCTTCCTTTGTTTGTGTAAATTTCTTTAATCACCTTCAATAATTATTATATTATTTTCATTATGCTTTCAATTGTAATCGTACTTAAAACCTTGGTCTCATAAACTCCATTGACAATACTTAAGGATTAGGTTACCCATATAATTAGTAATTTTGGGGCTTAAATCCTTAAGCCATGTTTGTATTTTTTTTAAATAATTTCGTGGCTTGTTTAAGTCAACCGTGGCACTTAAAGTCTAAGTATGTGTTTGCTTTATTTTACAATAGTATTGAATTTATTTTACAAGTTTTATTATTTTTATTTATTTGTTAGGTGAGTTTTAATGGGTGGCCATATAACTTAACAAGCCCCTTTCCATTATTACTTAACATGACCAACTCTTTAAGTTGTATGCTTTTTGGCATGCATTACATTGTATCCACATGGTAGTCTTTAATTAGATAGAAAAGTACCTCTCTAATGGGCAATTTAGAGTTATACACTTTGAGGTCGATAGACCTACATGCACCATTATATCCTGTAATGATAGAAAATGTATACCTCTACATTTTCACATTTGTTTGGGCCCTCCCTATTAAATTAAGTCTAATGTTGCCTTGATTTAGTGTTGTAATGTGTTTAACACATTCACATTAGGTCTTGGGCCCTTGTAAACTAAATGAACTTAATTGTGCCTTATTTAGGGTGTTGTAAAGTGTACCTTTACACTTTCACACTAATCTAGGGCTTCATTAATAAATTGGGCTTATTTATGCCTTAATTTGCCTAATTTTGCATCCACAAGCCTTAATTAATGCATCTTTATGAAATTAATCCCAACATATATATCAATTGACCAATCAAAAATTAATGTTTTTGGATTGTATGGCCCAGATTTAGTGATCTAGGACTCGTACGCCACCTTAGGCATATGAGTCCCACCTAAGTTTTGGGGCCCTGCTCCTGATTTCACATCAATCTAAGCATTTCTTGAAAAATGTGTCCCAAAGACTAGCCTAATGTGGCTCATACGCCACTTGTGGCATATGAGTCCCGTTTGGCTTAAATCTAAATTAAATTCAAATTTGTGGAAAAATTTTATTCTCCTAGAACTGATGTTGGTTTGTAGTGTTGTAATTTCAAGGAATTTTGCATAAACAAGTATAAATACAAGGTTATTTCACTCATTTTCACCTAAGAATTTCAATAGAGCATTCCTAATAGCAAGTTTGTGATTACAAGACTTCACAAGAGTATTCAAGGACATTCAAGAGCATATTTAAAGCATTCAAAGGCAGATTTCTCCATCATTTGTTGCAAAAATTCAAGTTCAATCATCATGTCAAAGACAGTGCATCACGCACGTTGTTGAGCTAATGTTGTTGATGTAGCACTGAAGATCCATTTGCAAGCATTGTTCCACATCAATTTGAGATTATGATCTACAATCTTTATGGCCACTTCATGTTAGTTTTAAATTTGTATTCCAAGACATCATCCGGTGTCATCATTTATGTTTCATGTTTCATGTCCTTATTTCATTGTCTCATCATTTGGTTTAATTACCTAAATGAGGTTTGACCAAGGAAAACCCTATTCCCCTAACAAAACAACATTTTTCTCTCTTTTTGTGCGGTGTTGTCACAATAGTGGTTTACAATTCCTTAGAGGAATGAATTTTAGCTGAAATCACATATTTTTAGAAAATATAATGATTTAAGCCTTAAAAAGTTCCATTTTAAGGATTCCAATTGAAGAGGGTTTGATCAAATCACCTTAGATCAAACCCCCTTGGATAGAACCTCTCTAGTTTTAAACCATACCTATAAATGCGTCTCCTTTACACCTATCAAAATGCTGATAAAAAATCACTTTTGATTTAGCTTTTTGGGGGATCAAATGAATTCATTTAAAATTTATTTCAAATGATTATGGTATTCCTCAGAACAAGCTATCAAATGAATATAATTTTAATATGTTTTGGTTTTGTTATGTATTTGTTTTTAAGTTTTATTAAACATAGGTTTTTCATCAAAATGAATTTCTTTGTTCTTCACATGTGGAAAAAAGAAGATTATCAAAAAATTTGAAAAATGAGTGCACCAGATATTGAAGTCCTTGATCCAACAAAAAATTAAATTAAATTTTGACATATACAAAAAAGGATTCACGCGTGCAATTATGTCAGTTGTAATTGTTTGACTTTGAAACTTGATTAAGGAAAAATATTCAATAAAAACTATCTAACCAAGTGTAAAGCACTAGATATAAGAGTTACAAATCTAAATTTGAAAGAATTAGAATTTTATCCTTCATGGAAAAAAGTTATGCGTTATACGGTGTGTCACTTTTAAAATGTTGTTTTATGAAAATATCAATTTTCGTGGGAGATGGAAAAAGAAGTGCAATTTGATTCCAAAATTTTTGAAAAAAATATTTTAGAATCTACAAACAAAATTTGATGAGACTCTAGTTTGCACATCTTCAAATTCCTCACGGTTTAGCCGCTATAGGTGCCCGAATGTGAAGATTTAGTTAAAAATAATAATTTCAGTGTCCAGTTTGGCCAAAAATTGTAAACCACTATTATGGGATCACCCCGTGATTGTAGGTTTATAGGTTGAAGACAAAGTGGATTTGAAACCTTCAAAAGTATCAAGTTGCAAATTTTTCGTGTAAAGTTGTCAAGGCTCACAGAAACTCAGATCTAGAGTAAGATATCCAACCTTTCTACATGAAACTAGTGGGAAAAGGCTTATTTGATCCATCTTCAAAGGCTCACAAAGTTTCACTTCAAAATTCTGCTCTTGGGACACTTCGCGACAAAACTAGACTAATACGCCACTTGTCGCATATGAATCCCAGTATACCTATTTTTGGGTATTTTATGTAGATCCTAATTCAATAGTTCCAAATTCCTATTTCCACCCAGAAACCCTAGTCTGGGACCGATATGCCCAACTTGGCGTATGATTCCTAGTGTGCATTAAATTCAACATTTTTAGCATTTCAGAGCTTTCTCAGAGCTTCTATTGGTTTCCAGGTGCACCTTTGTACTTCTCCAATTTACTATTTTGGTTTACATTCATTTCTAGGTCATTTATTTAAGTCTTTCACATCATTAGGTTTGATCATTAGGTCTTGCATGTTACTTGTCTTTCCAAGCCCTAGCTTGGTGATGAACCCTCTTCTAATCTTTAATCACACCCTAGGATACCTTATTGCAAGATCTCTTTCCCCCTTTCTATCTCCAGATTGAGATCTTTAAGTTTCCTTGAATGAAACAAGAGTGAAATAGGACCCTATCCATGTGCTCCATCTCCTAAAAGGTGGGGCAGCCTATTTCCGTTGTTACATATATCCATAGTTTATAACCACTATTTGTTAGATAAAGCAAGGATTTGGGGAGTCTTTAGTGCTTACATGTGCTTATAATTTAATGAAAGTTGATTAGCTATCACACAAAATGCCACTTAATGAATCCCATGTTCCATCATTGGGTGACCGACCCATTATTCATGATTTTATTATTCCTACACTTCGATGTTTCTACATCTTCTTACATGGAATAAATGAATTAATACAGTTTAACAACTACAAGGCTAAAAATAACCTATGGGACAACCAACCTTGCCATATTTTTTTTTGTATTTAGTGAAAGGTGGAAAATTGTTGCTTTCTAGGGTTTATGACCTAAAATGATAATTTTCACTCTCTCTCATTCAAGAACAAACCCTAGAGATCTCAATGCAAAGGAGAAAGAGATCTTGCAATAGGGTTGTCCTAGGGGCTGAATATATTTACGAATGAGGGGTTCGCCACCAAGTTAGGACTTGGAAAGATAAGTGCAATGCAAGATGTAATACTAAACCCTAATATGATACAATGACTTACAAAATGACCTAAAAAAGTATGTAAAATAGAATAACAAGTTGTAAGATGGAATGTGTGCACCTAGAAATCTAGAGATGGTTGGAAGGAGGCTTGAAATCCTAGAAAATATGACTTTAATGTTGAGTGGGACTTATTTTCCAAGCTAGGTGAATGAGTCCAAAATTTGGGTTTCTATGCAGGAACAGGAATCTAGCAAATGGGTATCTGAATCTACAAAAATCTAAATTTTGACCAAAACTAGGACTCATTCACCAGAAGTGGCGAATTAGTCTAGTTAGGGTTTTCTAAAACTTCAAGGTCTGAATTTTGTCTTCTCAGTCTGCTTAATCTACTTCTTTAAGTTTTCGGGTCCGAATCTCTGTAAATCATCCTGTAGATGTCCTCCAATGTTCTCCAATTCTTAATGACAACTTTGACAACTTTAGGCACTTTGAAAAATTTCTCCAAACTTACTCAATGTGTCTTCAACCTAAACCTGCAAATCACACACTAAAAAGAGGGAAAAATGTTGTTTTGTTACTAGTGGAAAGGGGTTTTCCTTAGTCAAATCCTGTTTTGGTAATAAAAAATTGAAATAGAATGAAATAGGAATGGAGAATGATGAATGAACAAAATATGATATTATAAATCACCAAACCCTAGCATTAAAAGGCTGCAAACATGTATGAGATGGTTGGACAATGGATTTAGATCTTGACTCTTGCTTGAATATGGTAGATCTTGAATGAAATGCTAGCCTGAATCACAAAATCCTACATCACAGTTGTTAGCTCAAAAACAAACATGATGCATGAAATCTTTGACATGATGCTTGATGCTTGAATAATGCTCTAGAATGCTTGATAATTTTCTCTTGAAGACACTTGAATGCTCTTGTGAACTTAAAATTGCTATTAGGAATGCTCTCACAAAAGTCTTAGGTGAAAATGAGTGAAAGAAACTCGCATTTATACTTATGCAAGAAGTCTTGAAATTACAACACTACAATCCAACGTTAGATCTATGAAGATAAAATCCTGCCAAAATTTTGAATTAATTTTGATTTTGGGCCACACGAGACTCATTCGCCATTCGCCCAAGGTGGCGAATGAGTCCCATTAGGCATAATTTTTGGGACCATTTTAAAAAATGCTTAGAAAGGTGTGAAACCAAGTTTGAGACCCAAAAACCTAGGTGGGACTCATTCGCCCATGGTGGTGAATGAGTCCCATATCACTAAATCTGGTCCATTCAACCTAAAAACACCTGAATTATGATTGGATGTTGGTTTGTGTCAGGATTAACCTCAAAAAGATGCATTAAATGAGGCCTGTGAATGCAAAATAAAGCCAATTAAAGTATAAAGAAGCCCAATTATTAATGACAACCCTAGAAAAGTGTGAAAGTGTGTTACAACACTATAAATAAGGTAGGATTAAGGTTAAAAAGAGATTTATTAGGTGTAGCTAATTAATAAAACCCTAGAAAAGTGTGAAAGTGTGTTACAACACTTCACAACACTTTAGCAAGGTACCATTCATGTTCATTAGTTCACAAAATCCCAAGACCTAATGTGAGTGTGTTAAACACATTACAACACTAAGTCAAGGCATCATTAAGCTCAATTTTGCAAGGACGACCCAAACAAGTGTGAAAATGTTACCGACGACATTTATTGACACTACATTTAGCCCCCACTTTAGTGAGAGGTTGAACTTGCTTCAAACTCACACTAAAGTAGACAAACTCACTTCAAGAGGGGTCGAAACACACCGATGCCAATAAGATGGGATTACAATAGTCAAGAGGGGTGATCAAGCCCCCAAGATCAAGATCCCATGACAAACCAACATAGGCACAAAAGAACACACATGAAAATGATAAAGAGCATCATAAAGGAACAAGCATACACTACCAAAGACAAAAAGAAAAGGTAAAATAAAATAAAAGAGTCAGATCAAGCTTCGACCGTTTGTCCATCACGATGTGGATCAAATCTAGGTTGCTTGTCCAAAAAATGCAAGCTCACTCTAAGGCAATGAAACTTCAGGCTGTCCGCTGGGTGAGGATCCGAAAGAGGTGAGACACATACACACACAACCAATATGCACTCACACTCACACGCAAGTGGCTAAGGGAAAGTCATGCCTCAGTTAGGATTCCCATCAAGCCATGCCAAAGTTATACCTCCTGATAACTTTGATAAGGCGCCATGCAAAATGATTTTCGAGCTTCATGAGGCAAGCAAAACTTTGGATGCTTGGAACTCATGAACAATGAACTTCAAGCTTCATGAGGCAAGCAAAACTTCATATCCTTGGAACTCATGAACAAAAGCATCATTATTTACGAAAGCATTGCTATAGTCCAAATTTTAAATAGTGACACTATATACCTTTAAATTCTAAATTGTGATTAGTGTCACTCATCGCACCTGCGTTACCATTTTAAATTTGGAAACCCTAAATCTAAAATGAAAACTGGCTAAGTACATCACTATTTACACCTGTGCTATTATTTGAAATCTGGAAACCATAATTTCAAATTGCAAAGTGTCGCTCATTACAATAGCGTCACTAAAAATGAAAATAGTGTCGCTGATTCTCAAAATGGCATTGCAATACAATGATGTTGCCCTAACCTAAATTTGAAATTGCAATAAATGCAACAAAAATTCAAAATGCGAGCCAAGTTTCAAATCGCATACTGTTGGTCCTCCGCCTAGAGGCTACTGGTACTCTCAAACTCGGTTGGAAATGTGTCGAGGGAGCACTCATTGCACCATTTTGTTAGGAGGTCAGAGCTAAAATTGTAGGAAATCTATCAAGTGTGAATACACAAAAGAATTAAAAGTGACCCTTCATCACCTATTTAATCCTAAAAAAATAGGTTTTTTTTCCATAATTTGACCATGCAACTAGGTTTTTTTCATGAATTTCACCAATCTTTCCAAATTGAAGCTTATTTTGCACTGTTTATTTCATTTATAGCATGTTTTTTGCATCCTGGAGCCTTTTTGGACCACTGAGGCAACATTTAACCTGTCGAGAAATCAACCCAAAATTCCAAATTTCTACCTGATTTCTTGAGGAGGAAGGGAACCAGCTTCCTCTTTCCACTGGGGCAACAACGGGGCATCCAAAAACTCCAAAAAAAAATAAAATTCTTGATCTAAGCAACAGTTTTAATCCGAAAAACATCAATCTTTGAACCAACATAGCAAGTACCTCGCTTCAAAGAGGGGCAAAATGTAGACACCGAAAAATTTTCTTGAATGATATCATACACTTGAATCAGGTATATGAACATCGCTTCATCCTAAAATCCATCTTCTTTTCGCTTGTTTAATTAAATAAGCCTAATTATTTAATTAGATGTCTCATTTTCACCTATTAACCTGATTAATCTAATCATGCTAATTCACCCCCTTTCATGCTAACATTTCATCTTATTAAATTAAATGCATCGAGTTATTTAATTTAAATCCCTAAGTCCTCAAGTATTTAATTAAATAACCCTAAGTTATTTAATTAGATATCATATCATGTAACACCCTACCACACAACCCTAAAGGAAACTAATACATCTAAGATTTATGGCAAATTTTTTTTGAAGTAACTAACATGCAACATAATATTAACATACAACATTTGAAATGACACTATATATGTACAACATATGACAAAGTCCCTTGAGGTTACATGACTACATTACTTTTTGAATCATTATCATTACATCAAATGAAAGATAAGCATCCACAAGTACCATAAAATATGAACATGGACATTACATTTATAACATGAAGATACATCGCTCAAGAATTACATCAATACAATGTTGCTTCCCATCATGAATTGGGAAAGGTATAATAACATGGGATGATTCAAATGAAATGAATGAATACAAAGCATCAAATATGGATCCATCTCAGGTACATCTCTGGTGTCACAATAACTAGTACATCTTTGCACGACTCGATCAACGACTTGGGACCCAATGGGGTGCATAGCACGTTCCACCTGACCACGTGGACCCTAAGGCCCACCCCCCATGCTAGGAGATGAAAAGAAGGACCCCCAACGAAAACCATCAAACAAAACAAGGATTACAAGACTCTATTAACACAAGTAAACATCCAACCCAAGAACATCTAATACTAGAAACAAGACAACACGAGAAGAGCATCAACGAATGCATGACAACATCCACTTCTAGAGGCTCAAAAATAGCAAAAGGAGAACAATCAACATACAAGGTTGTTAAAGGGTTGAGTGTCATCGCATAGGTAGCCACGGGTTAACTTGGCGTAACCTTCCTAGGCTGCCAACCCCCATCTTAGGTTTCCCTGGTAACCTCTATCGGCCATCGGACCCCCATGCTCGCTATGCAGGATCAACATACCTTGCAAGATTACTATGCAAAGGCAAGGCAATTGATCTTTCCATTCCAGCCCTTCCCACTCATCTCAAGCCTAAATGAGCACTTGGGCCCATGAGTGAGGCTACATTATCTAAATTAATGTGTGGAGCTACCCATACCCCCTAATTAATTAATTAACTTATCACTTGACTAAACTCAAAATGGGTTATCCTGGAGCAACCACTTTGGGCGCTAACCCCCACTGAGAGCCACTCCCCCCAACTAACAACAAAATCCCATAAACGCAATGGGGCAAGCCAACTTGCACAAACTAGAAAAACCATATAAATATGCACATAAAATGAAGCAAGTGACAACTCACACAAGATATCCATAATAAATCATTTCCACCGTGCAAAGCTCAAACCCACATAAACACAATCCAAGTGTAAAGATCAACTATCATCAAATAACAAAATCATGAAACCACCTACTTATAGGTGAAACAACATAAAAATCAAATAAATACTTCAAGCCTGATATGGGTTATCCAAGGCGGATCCTCCTAGGTCGTCGACCCCCATACCAACCCTTGCAAGTAAGAATCATATCCCCTCTATCCTCTGGAAGACAAAATCACTAACACACTAGTTTCCCCAACAAAATCGCAACAATAACAAGATCTCAAGAACTAAACTCAATCCACAATTCACAATCAACAAAATAAGATAACAAATGGCAACATCATGAGGAGATCCCCAAATTCAATCCAAACCACAATGATTCCACTAATCGAATACCATAATTAAAGCGAACAATCAATCAAGCGATACAACCACGAACACACGTTTACTCACCAACTTCACTTAATAGACCATTCACATATTAATACTCAAATGCCTATGTTGGCAAACAACTAATCTATAATTCAACTACACAAACATGCAATACTCCAAATAACCATACTAAAGAAACCCTATTGATCACAAAACAATCTTTATTAACTAGTCAAAATGTAACCTTAATGATAACTTACAACTTAACATTACAATACTCCAGTTATTTAATTCATTTATCACAACAACTTAGATGCTCAATTTTAATTAAATTACATTTCCTTTAACCTCTTCATTATACCCTAATCTATACAATAAACAAAACCATATAATAATATCACACACACATATATCTCAAATATAATTATTTCTCCTAACAAACAAGTGAGATAAGAATCACTTGGTTCAAACAAAAATAAGGAATTGAGTTTGTAATTTAGAGGACAACCTACTAGCTATGGAACTTACTGTATTATAAAAGTAGATCTAGAACAATACCAAATAGAATTGACAATTATTAAAATTTCAGAACAACATAGGATTTTATTACGAACCAAGAGTGCACAAGAAAAAAGGAAATCTCCATAGGAGAGATATGCCTTAGTCACTTGTCAGCTTGTGGGTAATCATTAGGAAATAGTTGTAAGTGGTTGTGGATGGTGGCATTCTTCTTTCACAACCATCAAACACTTTAAAAATGCTTATCATAAGCAGGAAAACCAATCTGATTGGGTACAAAATCCTCCCTAGTCTACATTTGCATTGAACAGGCACTATTTTAATTTGGTTTGTATTTGTCATATTCCATTTATATTACAATTCATAGTGTTATTATTTGGCAACAAACAATTGTCATTGTCTATAACCAAGTCAGGTCATATTCATAAATAACCATCACCAATCGACAACTATTGACAACTATTGGAGATTAATGACTATACTACCATTAGCCTGAACAAAGGCAAGAGAAGATTAAAGTATAGTCAAAGGGAAGGACAAAGATCATATGATCCCTTCAACTCAAGGAACAAGAAGGAGCAAGAAGGAGGTTGCATGAAGCAACCAACTTTAGATATGTATCAGTTCAAAGCCAAAGCTGGAGTAAGTTGGAGTAAAAGCACAAGTCAAAGTCATTGTCAAGAAGGAAGGCATTAGAACATTACTAACTATGACAACGACCTACAAGATGTGGAGGAAGAGGGGATCAAGATCCAAAATATCTTCCTCTTCCAAAGGAAGCATAAGTAGATCTCACACACTGAATTTGGCCTAAGGAATTGATAACACCTTCTCTATAAGAGGAGAGTCTGAAAGAATATTGGCCTTTGTGCATGCAAAGAAGAGCGTAAACAAGGCTATGTGTAATCTTAAATAAACTACAGGAGAGCTTTAAATCTAATATATCTCCAAAGGATGAGTAAGCGGTGGATTTCTGTTAGAGGTGGGCAAAGGCAAAGAAATGATAAACATAAATTGAGGCAAGAAATATATAAAACTTTAATTGTATTGCCTGAATAAAAATGCTTACAACTGCCTCTATTTATAGAGGTCTTAGTACATTCTAGAACTTAGGCCGACATATTATATTTTTATTATTTTACCTTATCTTATCTCAATCCTTATCCTTATCTAGAACATTCTAGAACTTTACATTTAATATGACAGTGTGGGAGAAATTACATGCCAACACTCCCCCCTAATTCTACCACAAATTCTCATTATATTCTCAATCTCTTTCACCGATGCTACAACATCTAAAATTTTCAAGATCTAGCAATCGAACCTAGGAAATCCCATGATGCTGTTGGGATGCTCTAACCACGAGCTCTGGCACATATGGTTACCAGTCCATTGTCGGTTCAAGTGCCCACTTTATTCAGCAAAACCTCTTAAAACCTTTCATCTGTCACAAATGGTGACATGATCTCCTCCTTTTCCTTTTGACGTCTGTCACAAATGGTGACAGGATCACCTCCAAAATCTTTCCTGACTTCCTCCTAACATCTGTCACAAATGGTGAAAAAATCCCCAACCGATCTCCTTGGACTTCTATTCTCTGCCACTGCACATTCGGCATTCGGTGATCTTTCTTCACATT
>VDFB02016116.1:0-13097 GCA_007258455.2 Sequoia sempervirens
TAGAGGTATCAAAAGAATGTTGTGTTATAATTTTGAAAATGTAGGTGAACAAGTAATAGTAGGAGAGAATATATATGATACAAAAATTTAGGGAGAGAAAAATAGTTGCTTCTTCCTGGGGTAAGGGTAAGTGACAAAAGCATATAAGAAAGGAATTATTTATTGGTGAAAGAAAATTTTAGGATCATAATCAAATAGGTGAAAATGTAAATAATTCAAAGAAGTTAGTACCTGATGGTAATGACTTTGATGGATTTGATTCGTTAAGCTCTATTTTTCTAACACCACATTTGAAAAACAACACAAGTCATGTTACAATGAAAAATCTCATCTTCTCTATAAGAATGAAAGGTCTTGTGGAAGACTTTGGTAAATTGGGAAACAAGAAAGTTTTCACATTATTACAAAGAGTTGGTTGAGAAAATTATAAGTGATGAGGCTCCACTACATGAAATTATGCGTGAAGTGTTTGAAATGTCATCTAAAATATAAAGTCATATTACCCATCTACAAACTAATGTCTCTTATGATATTAATGCCAGAAGATCTGGCTATTCAACTGCATCACATGGATAGGTCAATAGAAGAAATGTCCCTTCTGATAGCTTTAGAGACTCAAGTGACCATCCAAACTATTGGGATTAAGGTGTCTCAACCTTAGTGAGTCCCCTGATTAATTTATTAATTATTTGCTCCTAAGTTGCTGATTTAACTTATTAAATACAATAATATTTGTTTCCAAATTGCTAAGTCACTTTATGGGACCTAGAGGGTAGTTGGAATCCTACATGCAAGGTGTGAAAAGGAAAAATTGTGACACATGCCACATGGGTGCTCCATTGGGAAAAAATATTTTTTTTATACCTCTAAAATAGGTGCCATGTTGGCATGTGACAAAATTTTTTCGAAGCAAGAGTTGTTGGGGTCCACTTTGTGAGTGTTTATATCTTCAAAAAAGTAGAAGTAAAGGAAGGTGACACTTGTCAGCTAGGCACTTATTTGAGAATTAAAAATTGTAAAAACCTCAAGGAGGAGTGCCCTTATACCATGTGGAATGTATTTGACATGTTGACTGAAGCTTTGAAGGGAAACTTGCTTAACAAAGACTAAGTTGTCACTTGGAGTGACTAAGAGTTATGGGTGAGTTATATTTTTGCAGTAAATTTGATTTTATCTATGAGACACCTCACATGCGAGTTTTCTTGACTTTTGGAGTAGAAATCCTTGCATGTTGTTGCATTTTGTTGAAAATATGTGTATGTTTGATAGGTTTCCTTTTAGATCACTTGGGACTCATGCATGTTGTCATTTTTTAGTTTTCATGTAAGAAAAGAATAGGATATTGACACATGGAAAATTAATGCCTATGTAATATTAGATGTATTTATTGATGACTTGGTGCATTTTTGTAGAGAGATTGATAGTAATATTTTGAGTTTTCATTATACTAACAAATTCACTCTAGATTTGTATCACAGTAAAACAACACCTGCAAGAGCACAAACCCTACACATTGTATTGTAATAGATTTTACTAGAATACAATTGATCTGTGCTTTGTTGTGTGGGTTTTTTCTCTAAAGAGTTTTTCCATGTAAATTATGTGTTATGTGTTTTAATGGTTTAAATTTTAAATTATTCTAATTGCTTGTGCAAGTGAAACTATTAAATATTTGAAACAAAGTTTTGCAAGCTCTTCCTTGATTTATTTGCATTAGGAAAGCATTTTTTCACTCGAATTTCTTGTCAATTGGTATCGAAGCCTAGATAGCTTTGTTATCCTTGGTGGGTTAGAAGGGTTTTTTATGCTTATGTAGATCTAATGGGAGTTCTTGCAAAGAGAACTTTGTAAATCTTGTTGTAGTTTTAAGATGACAAGCACATCTTGAAGAATAGATATGGAGAAGTTCAATGGCAACAATTTTGAGTTGTGGGAACTCAAAATCGAGGATATGCTCATAGATAGAGTTCTATGGGTTGCAATATCTAGTACAAACCAACAACAACCTTGAAAGAGGATTGGGATCTACATGATCAAAAATCCAAGTGTTTGATAAGACTCTTTTTGGTTGATTTTGTGCTCCTAAATTTCCATGAAAAGGTTGCAGCTAGTCTTTGGAAGAAGCTTGGTGACATTTATCAAGGGAAATCCTTGGTAAATAATCTTTTCTTGAGAAATAAGTTGTGTTCAAGTTGAGGATGGAGGAAGGAGGATCAACTATCGATCACTTGAATGCATTTAATATGCTAGTGGCTCTTGATTGTTTTTGTTGGTGTGAAGATTAATGACGAAGACCATTGCACATTATTTCCATGTTCTTTTCCAAATGCATAAGACCACCTAGTGATGGATATTGGAAGCACAACAACCACTTTCGAGATGGTATATGTGGTTGATTCCCTGTTGTCTAAAGAGATGTGGAAGAAGTCTTATGAGATGGCTAAGGAGGCCTTATCTATTCATGGTAGATCAAAGGATAAAGGAAAGAAAAAAGAAAAAAAGTCTAAGTCCAAGTCTCTAAGGAGATCTAAGTGTCTTGGTAAAAAATCCAAGCCTAAATGCTAGAAGTATGGGAAATCCGAATATTTTCTGAAAAGACTAAAAAAAGGAGAAAAAGAAGAAAATAGATGAATCTAATTCTAAATTCTTGCATGGAGATGCAAATGTATTTGTTGAATCCTTGGAAACATATACATTGGAATATGTGTGGATGATTGAATCATGTGCTTCTTTCCACATAACCTCTTATTGAGGTTGGTTCTCAAAGTATGAAGATTATGATAGTGGGAAGGTGTATCTAGGTGATTACTCTCACTTCAAGATCATTGGATGTGGAAGAGTCAAGATTTGATTCCCTAATGTTAGAGTGATGGTGATTGATGATGTTATACACATCCCTAGTTTGACACAAAAACTACACTTAGTGATTAAGCTAGGTGATGTGGGAGTGTAGGTTTTTTTCTCAAGTATTGAATGCAAGATGACTAGAGGTGCTATGGTGCTTGCTAAGGGTGTTTAGATCAAGGGACCTTGTATAAGTTAGATGCATGCATTGTTAAGTGAAAATTCACTTTTGTGAAGTCCAAGAAAAGGTTTTTGGATTCTTCATCCTCACCATTAGATCGAGAATAGAAGAAGATTGTGGTGTCTACATTTGATGATCATGATTTTTGGGTACCTAAGGGTGCCAATTCTTTGGTGATGGAGCTTCCAACAAAGAAATAATATATTTGGTCTAGTTAATGTCCCTTTATTGTCTAGATATGTGTATTTTGTCTCATTCATAGATGGCTATTCTAGAAGGAAATTTGTGTATTTCCTCAAAAGTAAATATGAATTTTTTAGTTAGCTTAAGGAATTTAAATCCTTGGTTGAAAACTAGACTGATAGAAAAATCATGTGCTTGAGGATAGATAACAATATTGAGTTTTGTTTTGAAAATTTTGATAGGTTCTATAAGGATCGTAGGATCGAGAGACACAAGAAAACTCCATACACCCAACAAAAAAATGGATTTGTAGAGAGAATGCACAAAACGCTGATGGAGAGGGCTAGGAGTATGTTGAGTGGTATTGGACTTAAACATAAGTTCTAGGATGAAGTTGTAGCTATTGCATGTTATCTAATTAATGGGTCTCCTACTTTGGCTCTTGTCGAAAAGACACTCATTGAGGCATAGTTTGGCAAGAAGCCCTCAATGAGAAATACTAAGTATTTGGTTGTGAGGCATATTCTCATGTGCCTAATGTGGAGAGATCCAAGTTGGAGAAAAAGGTAGTGAAGTTTATCTTCATCGACTATGGTGTCAATATGAAAGGGTACAAGATTTAGGCTCTAGTTATAGAGAAGGTGCTCTATAGTAGAAGTGTTATATTCCATGGGTTGAAACCTTCCATAGTTGATCTACAACCAAATAAGGAAGAAAAGAAGGATGTAGTTCAAATTTCACCTACTCTTGAGAGAGATGAACTACACACTCCTATTAGACTAGATGATGAGGAGAACTCTAGAAACTTTGATAGCTTTGAAGAAGAGTCAAAATCCCAACCTTAGCCATTGAGGAAGTCTACATGAGAAAGGCAACAACCTGACATATTTGGGCATTCTATGTTGGATTCCAGCTGCATATTTTCTTTGATTTCTAACACTGATGAGCCTAGGACTATTAGAGATGCTATGCGTATGCAGGATGCAAATTTTTGGATGGTTGCATTGAAGAAGAATGATACATGGGATTTGGTACCCTTACTAGAAGGATGTAAGCCTATTGGATGAAAATGTGTGTTCAAGAAGAAAATGGTTCGTGATGGTAGTGTTGAGAAGCATGAGGCAAGGTTGGTTGTGAAGGGATATTCCCATGTGGAGGGAGTAAATTATAAGGATATTTTCTCTCTTGTAGATAAATTGACATCCATTCAATTCTTACTATCAATTGTAGTAGCTTATGAATTTTAAGTCGAGCAAATGGATGTGAAGAAAAATTTCCTTCATGGTTATTTGGAGGAGGAAATTTACATGTTATATCTAGAGCACTTTGTTGTGAAAGGGAAGGAGAATCTAGTGTGCAAGTTGAGAAAATATTTGTATGGTTTGAAACAATCTCCTAGGATATGGTACCAAAATTTTGATACATGTGTTTTCCTTGGGATTTTTGAGATCTAAATATGACCACTATATCTATTACAAGACTAATAATGGTCACATTATTATTATTATCTTGTAGGTGGATGATATGTTGTTTATTGGGAATGGAAAAAGTATGATTTTAGATTTGAAGTCTTAGTTGTTAGCACAATTTGAGATGAAAGATCTGGGTGCAGTGAGGTATATTCTAAGGATTGAGATCATAAGAGAGAGATAACAGAAATATTTGTCTTATCTAGAGCAAGTATGTGAAATTTGTGTTGGAGAGATTCAACATGACTACTTGCAGACAACTAGTTGTTTTGATTATGCAAGGGATGAAGCTTTTTTTGGAGGATTTTCCAAACTCTCCTATTGAGATGCGGGACATGACTAGATTTCCTTATGCGAGTGTTATTGGTAGCTTGATGTATGCACTGAGATGTGATTAATAGAGTATTTAGTTATTTGTAGGGTACTTTTGAGCATGCCCTATTCTTTCATGGTTATCATAATAGACCTCAACATTCAGTTAGCTTTCATGGATATATGGATCTGGATTGGGTGTGTTACATTGATAGTAGGAGATCCACAAGTGGATATTTTTCACGATGTTTGGTGGTGCTACAAGTTGGATGAGTAACTAGTAAGTTGTTGTCACTTTGTCCACTACTAGACCTGAGTAGATGAAAACTACTCATTCTTGTAAAGAAGCCATTTGGATTAAGAGACTATGTTTGGATATTAATTTTGATTTAGGATAGATTACTATCTATTGTGATAGCTAGAGTGCTATATGTTTAGCAAAAAATCCTACTTTCCATGCTAGAACAAAGCACATTGCATGTGTAGTTTCATTTTATTTGTGATATGGTGGAATATGGAAAGGTTAACTTGGAAAATTTGGAAACTTTGGTGAATGTTGTGGATGAATTAATGAAGCTAGTGAGCATAGACAAGTTTATATGGTGTGTTAGTTTAATGGGCCTTGCGGCCTAAGCAATGATACAGAGACTCCTAAAGGTCTTTGACAAGTGGGATAATGTTGGTATTAAGGTGTCTCAACCTTAGTGAGTCTCTTGATTAATTTATTAATTATTATTTTTTATTAAGAGGGGTAAACACTTTTGACCCAGAGCTATGAACCCGTGAGGTCACAAATGGGGGACCTCATCTCCACTACAAATTCTCAACAATAACACCCTAATGGGGTTTGAACCTTAATTGCAAGAATAACAACACAAAAATTTAACCATCATAGCATACCACTATTGGTTAATTTATTAATTATGATCCCCTAATTTTTTGATTTAATTTATTAAATGTAATAGTTTTTTCTCCAAATTGCTAAGTTACTTTGTGGGACCCAACATAGAGTTGGCATCCTACATTGTAAGGTGTAAAAAGGAAAAACTATGACACATTTCACATGGTCACTCCATTGGGAAAATACGACTATTTCTACCTCTAAAATGGGTGACATGTTGACATGTGGTAGGTTTTTTTGGAAGCAAGCATTGGCAGGGTCCACTTGTGTGAGTGTTTATCTCTCTGAAAAAGTGGAAGCAAGAGAAATTGACACTTATCACCTAGGAACTCATTTGAGCATTGTAAATTGTAAAACTATCAAGGAGGATTTCCCTTATGCAATGTGGCATGTATTTTACTTGTTGACTAAAGCTTTGAATGGAAAATTGCTTAACGAAGACTGAGTTGTCATTCAAAGTGACAAGGAGTTGTGGGTGAGTTATATTTTTGCACTAAATTTGATTTTCTCTATTGGATTCCTAGCATGTGAAGTTTCTTTATTTTTGGAGCTGCAAGTCTTGCATGTACTTGCATGTTGTTGCATATTTAATAGGTTTCTATTTGGGTCACTTGGGGCTCATGCAAGTTGTCGATTTTCAATTTGTATGCATGTAGAGAAGTCTAAGAGATTAACATATAGTTAAAAAAAAATACCCATGTATGAGATGTATTTATTGATGTCTTAATGTATTTTTTGTAGAGATTTTGATTTTAATTTTATGAGACATTGTTATGTTATTTGATTCACTCTAGATTTGTATCACAATGTAACAACACCTACAAGAGCATAGACTCTACACATTGTATTGTAATAGCTTTTGCTGGAATAAAATTGATATGTGCTTTGGTGTGTGTGTGTTTTCCCGAAAGGGTTTTCCCACATAAATTTTATGTTATGTGTTTTGATGGTTTAAATTTGAAATTAATCTAATAGCATGTGCATTCTTAAGTGAAACAATTAAAGTTAAATATTTGAAACAAAGTTTTGCAATCTCTTCCTTGATTGATTTGCATTAGGTAAGTGTTTCCACACTTGGATTTCCTTTCATAGACCAGGCCATGAACAAGGTGGATGTTGTGAAGGGTGAACATTACCAAGCATTAAAATCTTAACAAGTAGGAGGCTTTTTGTTTGTTGAAGAAAGCAACCAAGGCACTTTGAGGAAAAAATGTGTTAATGAAATTTTGGACTTAAATAGGCACATGTAAGAGAGGATGTCTCAAGAATGGACAAACTATAAATGAATACAATATTATAGATAAAGTAAATTTTGAAGGTCAAAAGAATCTACCTCCCATTAAAGATATTGACAACCACTATAATTTTGAAAAGATTTCAATTATTGCTCCTCTAATAATTTAGATGCTACCATTATGCCCTATTTTGATGGTGAGAAAGATCTTGAAAGGTGTGAATCTCATTTTCCTTCAAAAGAATGTGAAAATTTAAGTCCAAGTTTACTTAATATTCACTCAAGGCTAGTTTTTTTGCACACTGAACAGACAAGTTTGGCCCCATGTGATCACCATAGAACATTCTCTAGAATAACATCATCATAGATCATTGTGAACATTTCTCACATCCTTCAGAATGCAAATTCTATTATCCACGTAGTTGAAATGTGAATGCATCATCAAAGAGATGAGTAAGAAGAGATGGAGGGAGAGGTAGATGAGGAGAGAGTGAGAGACCCAAGGAAAGAGGAGATAGAGGGGATGAGAGGCTAGAGACCTATAGGGTGAGAAAGAGGTGATATGGGGGTTTTAAGGAGGGAGGGGTGAGAAATGGGGGTTTAAGGATGGAGGGGGAGATAGAGAGGGGGAGAGGAAGAAAGGGAGGCGAAGGAGGGAGAAGAGAAAATACAAAAAAATAGAGATAGGAGTAACAAGGGATGGAGGGAGAGGTAGACAGAAGAAGTGAGAGATCTTCCGGAAGAAGAAGATTTGTTATGACCTAGAGAGGGGAGGGAGAGAAAAGAGGAGAGAGAGAATAATGAAGAGAAAGAGAGGGCTAAGAAGGGATGAAGAGGTAGAAAAGGAGTGACTGAGAGACCTAGAGAGGGGACAGGTGTTAGGGTAGGTAACAATATAATTTCTATTCTAAGTTGATAATTGTTTTGGAAAGCATTCTAGAGGACATGAGGGGAAAAATATTTATTATTTATTTTTCTATGAAAAATTGTAATTGCATTCACAGAGGTGGACCCACTATAGGGTATGTGCAAGATCATCATGGAAAAAATAGGCCCTTAAGTGGCAAAAAATTCAAAAAAATCAGAGTTAGGCAACTTGACGTAAAAATAAATGAATAAGTTATCTATATTATTTCAAAAATATGTAAGAATAGAATCTGTAGAAAATTGAATGTAGTTTCTAAACCACTAGATTATTTAAAAACAAAAATCTATTTGATGAAAATTTGAAATTTCAATTCAATAGTACTTAAATTTAGGGAAAAAAAAAGAAGTAGGCGTCCATCTCGACCACCCTATACAATAAAATGATAATATTTTTTATAATATTTTAGATATAAGTAGAGGACTCATGTCTGATGTGATACATATTTTTTATAATTTTGTTTCAAGTAAATAACCAATTATGATTTTTTTTTTATTACCATTTTTAAAAATGTTAAAAACTCATATGTCTGACCACCTTAACTTGGTTAAAACTTCCTTGAAATTCATTTTTTTTTTTTAATCCTATAATATGTGGAAGCATATAATGTGATGCATGTTTAAGATTCAAAAATGTGATACCATTGAAAACTATAATGTTTTCAATCAGCCTATCAATGAGGACTTTAGTTGTAATTTAAATAGAAAATGAATAATAATAATTTATTAAATTCAAAGTAAAGCATTATTTATATTGGTGGAAAGTTGATAGTCTCTTTTAAAAACCCTTTTCATTTCATCAATTTTGGGTTTAAAAAAGTCGTCAGCCACATACCCTACACATACCCATCATATCGCCACTTTTTGGCCCATCATGATCCTGCACATACCCTACAATGATAGTTAAAGAGCATCCCAAGGGCATATTCCTATTCAGATCCAACCACCTAGAAGTACATGTTCTTTCATGTTATTTTCATATTATCTTGGGTTGGGAACCCAAGCCTATATGTTATGTGTTTGAGCTATCATAGTGCTATGGAGCACTTGATATTCACCAATTTTGATTGGTTATGGGTTAGGCTCTCCTGTGAAGGCCATGTGAGCATTTAATAATTTTCACCATGTTTTTGGGTTGTCCACTAACTATTGGAATCAAGGAACACTGAGAGGGGGGTGAATTAGTGTTTTGAAAAATTAAACAATATTAATCTGATCTCTAAACCACTTACAACATTGAACCAAAAGAAAGATGTAAGCACATAAAGAAATAAACCACAACACCATAACACAAGGATTTTATGTGGAAACCCTATTAGGGGAAAAAACACGATGGAGTTTAATTGATAATTTAAGTACTCAAATATAAGGGTATGTGTAAGATCATCATGGAAAAAAGCAGGGCCCATGAAGTGGCAAAAATTCAAAAAAATCGAGTTAGGCAACTTGACATAAAAATTTGATTAAAGTTATTTATATTATTTCAAAATATAGCAAGAATAGAATTTATAGAAAATTGAATTTAGTTTCTAAACTACTAGGTTTTTTTAAAAAAAAAATCTATTTGGTGAAAATTTGAAATTTCAATGCAATGGTACTTAAATTTTAGGGAAAAAATAAAAAGTAGGTAATACATTAAATGACCTAACAACAATAAAATAATAATATTTTTTATAATATTTTAGATATAAGTAGATGACTCATGCAATGATGCTTGATGCATATTTTTTGTAATTTGTTTAGTAAATAATTAATTATGATTTTTTTTATTACAACTTTTTTAAAATATAAAAGCTTCATTATGTCTGACCACCTTAACTTGGTCAAAACTTCATGAAATTTTATTTTATTTTTTAATCCTATAATATACAAAGCATAGAATGTGACACATGATTTGGATTCAAAAAATGTGATACCATTTGAAAGCTATAGATGTTTTTCAATTAGTTTATCAATGAAAACTTTAGTCACAATTTGAATAGAAAATGAATAATAATTACTTATTTAATTCAAAGTAAAGAATAATTTCTATTGGTGGGAAGCTGAGAATCTCTTTTAAAAATTCTTTTTGTTTCATCAATTTTGGGTAAAAAATAGTCATCAGCCACATACCCATCATATTGCCCTTTTTGGCCCATCTTGATCACACTTTTACATACCCATAAGTGCTTTACAAAAATGAGAATGCACTTGCATTTTAGGCTGCTTGCCTAGAGCTCACTACTAAAAATAGAAAGGATCACTACCTTTAATTAATTTCAAAGACAACTAGAGTGGTGAGAGCTGTAAAATAACATCTACAAATTTTTGAGAATAGTTAAGTTAAGCTCATCAATTGAATTCTTGACCTTCTATTTGATTCTACTCTTTTGCTTTGTTCTACTTCAACTTGCATCACAAAATCCTTTTATGCATAAGTGAAACTATGCATAATCACTCTACAACCCTTCTAATATTTTCATCACACATATACACACTTTGTACATATATAAAAATGATATGTCGATCACTTATATATATACACTAACTAAAAGATTTAATCACTAAAAGTCGGCTCCAACAAAATATAAAATATTTACAAACTGTAAGCCCAAATCTCAAATAATTTTCAATGCGCATCAAACAAAGTCAGCCATAGCATAGTGGGGACCCAAAAAAAAATCCTCAAACCCAAAAATACTTCAAATTTTTTTGCCTTGAACAACTACAACATGCCACATTCACTTAGTCGGCCTTCTAGCACTGTTAAACATAAATTCAATTAGTTGGATCTCCTAACTCGTACATCAATTGATGTGATGGCACAAAACTTGAGAATAAGGTATTCCAGATACCCAATGACCTTCCCTAAGATCTACAACCCAAACTGATAAACTGGTAATGCAAATGGATTGACAGATTCAGCTTCACTCAAATACCCTGTTCTTTACTCTATCTCTCGGTATGGACAAATACTGAAGTGTGGATTGGATCAATGACTTAGGTTTCCATCAATGACAACACTAGAAGCCATATGCCAACAATCTCCCCTTTGGAATTGATGGCAACACTTAGTAAAAAATGACTAAGGTTTAGAACCAACATACTACAATCCTTCAAGACTTCAAAAAGTCATAGCTAACACAACTCCCCCAGAATTTGATAAGTCATTTTTCACTGCTCTCTCTCCCCCTTTGACATCAATGATAGATAATAAAATATTTTCCAATAGTATTCTCTTTTGGAGTGAAACCAAAAACTTACTTATTAAAAAAATGAACAATTTTTTTTGAAGAAATACAGCCGCTACTGTGTCAAAAAATTATTTTGTATTTTTCCTTCATCTCTGGTAGAAAATTCTTCCATGCTTCTACTGCAATCCTGGTGATTATGATCATGTTGTTTTTTTCAGATGTCCAGTTGATAATCTTGATGAGGGATTCTAGAATGGTGATGGCTTCTTCTAATATCTCTCCTGTCCTCAATATCTCAATTAATTTTTCTGGTATGCATTTTGTTATGTCCTTCACTTTCCAAAAGGTGTTAACAATCTTGTTTTTGGTGTTTTGAAAATTTTTATGCTTTGTTTTTAATTCTTGAATCCTTTTCTTAATTTCACCATCTTGATCTTGAAACATGTTAAAATATTTTCCAATAATGTTTAGCTCTATTTCAATTTCTTCCAACTTTTCTTTGTACTTTCTGATTGCATGAGGCCATCAAAGACAATAGTTATAAATGTTTTTTGTTGTGTTTATGCATTGCCTTAGTTGATTCATGTTCTATTTTCTCTTGGTGAGAGATAATATGTATTCCTTCTTCAGGTGTAGAATTAGTTCTTCTTCCTTGTTCTGAGACTCAAAGTCCATGATTTCCTTGATGCATTCAATCATCTCTTTTGGAAATGTATTCTATAAAATCTCTAATTTAATATGGTTGTGCACAATATGAGCACTTAGTACGTTTAAAATCATGTCCTACTCATATGAAGGTCTGATAGACCATATGTTTTCAATTTTCTGCATTTCATCTTCCTCATGAATAAGCTACAATAGCTCTACTTTGGTTAAATCACCTTCTTCTTCACTTTCTATTGTCATTTCCTTTTCTTGTTCCAGTTCAACTATTTCTAGTTCTTTTCTTTGGGTGTCCTTAGTTTCCTTATCAGATTCCTCATCTGGTATGTCCACAATCATCTATTCTTTCCCTTCAACTCTTGGAGTCATGCATGCCGGTGGAGTACAAACAACAATTTATTTTGCTCTTTCCTTCTTTCTCTCTATCTCACTGAAGGAGGAACCAACTTCAAGTACCCTTACCGGAATGGGAATACCAATTGAGCCAAACTTTACTATCAAACCTTTAAAGAAACTTTCATATACTTGATCACAGTTTTCAAAATTGTTAGAGTGTATGCAAATCTGCTTGCAAACTAGTTCACTCTCTTCCCATATTACAATTTTGTTCAGTGGTAAGAAATTTGAAAAATACATCACGAGACATATAACCAAAGTACCAAACTTAAAAGGGTAATCTATCATCTTTGTCAATTGTACATTCTCCATCAGTTGATCTTTCAGTAGTCTGCAAAGGTCAAAATCCTGATCTTCCATTATCATATTGTGTGAAATGTAAACAACACCTATTGAAGTTGAACCTTCTTTATTTTTGAAAAATATTTTGTAGGATAATCCATGCACAATGTACCTTGTCACTGAATCTCTAATTGTTGAGATTATTAATGCCCTTTGATCTCCAATTACTCCAGTTAGGTATTTGACTTCTTTATTTTGGATTTTCTTTCTCAGCACATCCCCAACTTTTCATAACCCAGTTATAGTTCCAATCATTTCTTTTGAGATATGGTAGGGTTTATCCAGAGTTAGAATATTGTCATTCAATCTTTCTGGAATAAAATGAATGATTTCTACATTTTCAAAATAAGGGAATTCACTCCAAATATCCAAGCTTTTGTGTTTTGCTTCTTTCAGCCATTTCAATTCATCATGCAACAACATGTTTCTTATAGCTCCAATCTTCTCACTGCTATACTCATCTAGGTTTATCATT
>VDFB02016117.1:0-25063 GCA_007258455.2 Sequoia sempervirens
AAAAGCCCTAGACGCGTCCAAAAAGACAGAAAATGGCTATTTACTGGTTAAAATCCGAATTTGAAGCATCAAGGTCGACCAAATCTCCATGAAATGAGGAAATAAATGCAAAGAACAATTCAACCAGCTTGAATCTAGGAAAAATCGGACTTTTCAGAAGTTTTGACAATGAAAAATATCATCAAAGTTATGAATCGGTTTTTTTATGAAGCTTTTCATGCTCTTTTTTGCAAAATCGGGTTTTTTATGCAGTTTAACAATTTTGCTTTTAACCAATTCGCACTTTTCTGATAAAAAGACAATTTTCATTTTAGCAAAATTAAACTCTTATGAAAAATTCGGACTTTTTATGTCATTTAAGCAAAATCGGGTTTTTAAAACACTTTAGCAATTTTGCTTTTTTGTCAAAATAAAAGGACTTCAACAAAAATCGGGTTTTTATGATAACTTAAACAATTTCGGGTTTTTCAAACACTTTAGCAATTTTGCCTTAGAGTCTAAATTTCCCTATTTGCTGAGTTGCTCAGAAAACCCGAAATTGGTCAAAAAGACATTAAAAACAAGTCAGAAATCGACGAAAACGGAAACGTAAAGAGGAAAAAGAGTAGCCCAAAGGTTAATCAACTTAAAACAGAGATTTTCCACCCTTTGCACCTCGTAATGCGTGCCTTGGAGAAGAAAAATCTCAAGTTTTAAGAAAATTTTGATTGGTTACCTAAATTTTGAAACGAGTTAAAAATTTAGGATAACAGCTGGCTCCGACTGGGGAACTGCCTTCGAAAACGAAGGTAGTAGAATCTAGAATCTAGAAGTGCCTTAGGATTCATTGGGCTACGGAGTCACTAAATAAAACACAAAAATAAAAGACTCAAAAGATTAAAAAGACTAAAAAGCTAAAAGACTCAAACCTTATGTACAAAAAACTAATCTAAAACTCTACTGAAAGTAGTGTTTTAGATGCTGCCCACTGTAAGGAAGTGGGAATGGAGTGCCATCTTGATACGCCAGCAAGAAGCTATTCTCACCAATTGCTTGATGAATGATAAAAGGACCACGCCAAAGAGAATCAAATTTCCCATGCATTCCTTTTGGTTCCCTCCTCTTATCCCAAAGCAAGACGTGATCACCAACTTGAAAGACCTTCTGCTTTGCTTTTTTGTCGAAGAGAGCCTTAACTTGCTTCTGATGGTCGTTGATACGATCCACTACTTGTGATCTTTGCTCCTCTAATTGAGAGAGAAACATTATCCGCTTATCAAGAGAACTTTCAAATGTAGCATCTTCTACAGCTTTGATCAACTTGAGGGCTGGAAGTTCCAATGTGATAGGAATCTCTGCATTTACTCCATAGAGCAACTGAAATGGAGACATGCCAATGGCTCGCTTGGGTGTAATGCGATCAGCCCACAAAGCATCATATAACGCTTTATGCCATGATCTTTGATTCTCATCAACAAGCTTTCGGATGATAGTAATCAAATTTTTGTTACTCGATTCAGCTTGACCATTACCTTGCGGGTAATAATCTGAAGAATGGGCCAATATTATACTATAATCAAAACAAAACTGAGTTACCTCATAAGATGAGAAGGAAGATGCATTATCTGTCACGACCTTATAAGGAACACCGAATCTTGATATGATGTTTTCTTTCAAAAATCTACACACTACCTCAGAAGTAGCATGTTTCACAGGAATAGCTTCGACCCACTTGGTGAAATAATCTGTTGCAGCAAGAACAAAGGTATGTCCAGCACTTGAATGAGGGTTAATGACACCAATGAAGTCGATTCCCCACTGCCTGAAAGGCTCTTCTATCACAACTGGTTTTAATGGCTGCGCCATCATTTTTTGCTTACCAACAAATTGCTGACATTGTGTACATTTACGTACCCATTTATATGCGTCTTGGAAAAGCGTAGGCCAATAATACCTAGCCCTCAAGATCTTATGAGCAGTTACTGATGGAGAAAAATGACCACCACAAGCCAAATTGTGAAAAGATTCAAGCAATCTGTCTTGCTGTGCTTTATCAACACAACGCTGAAAATTACCATCAAGAGTCCTTTTATACAAACCATTATCCCAAAGAATATAATTTGCAGCCTTGAGTTTCAGATTTCTCTTTTCCTTGAAAGATAGATGAGCTGGGCATTCACCATAAGTCAGAAAATAGGCAATATTAGAATACCACTCATCAGTAGTGCTGACAAACAACACTTTAGGAAGATCTTCATAAGACTCCTCTTCACTTTCTTCTGCACTGCTTTCAGCCATCAACTGACATAAACCTCTGCCACGAACAAGCTTGGTTGGTTTAATCTCTAAATCATACTCTTGGATTTTAGCCACCCAATTTCCTCTTTTTGTACCAAAATCTTGCTGTGTCAAAATGGATTTGACAGCTGTATCCGGAACTAACACTATCGTATGAGAATTAAGAATATAGAACCTGAAATACTTAACTGCCTTTACAACTGCAAAAGCATTCTTCTCAACTGTAGAATATTTGAGCTCATGAAGCTTTAATGGACAACTCATGAAGGCAATAGGAGATTCAATTCCTTCTGAATTTTGCTGCATCAAAATAGCAGACATGGTATGCTCTGAAGCATAACTGTACATAATGAAATCTTTAGAGTAATCTGGACTAACCAGCACTGGAGCGTGAGCAATTGCATTTTTAATTTCAGCAAAAGCAGCTTTACCTTCATCATTCCAACGGAAAACAGCTTTCCCCTTCATCATATCAATGATGTGACGTGTTTTCTCAGCAAAATCTGGGATAAATCTCCTCAAGAAATTCACTTTACCAAAGAAAGAGTGAACAGCTGTCTTACTAGATGGCAAAGGCAGATTTTGAATAGATCTTACCCTTTCGGGATCAATCTTGATTCCTTCATTTGATACAACATGTCCCAGAAGTTTACCCTCAGTAACCCCAAAGATAGACTTCTTAGGATTAAGAGAAACACCATGCTTGCGGCACCTTTCCAGCACATCTTGTAAATGAAATAAATGATTCTCACGATCTTTTGAGAAGACAGTGAGATCATCCAAATACACCACGATATACCTTCCTAAGATACCACGAAAAGCTAAATCCATTGCTCTTTGAAAGGTTGCTCCTGCATTTATTAATCCAAAAGGCATTCTGCGATATGCAAAAGTACCCCATGGGGTAGTAAAAGCAGTTTTATGTCTATCAGCTTCACTTACCTCAATCTGGTTGTAACCTGAAAATCCATCCAGCATAGACATCATTTGAGAACCTGTCACTGTCTGGAGCACTTGATCCATTATAGGCAAAGGATAATTATCCTTTAATGACTGCTGATTGAGATTACGAAAATCCACACAAATACGAATTTCTCCATTCTTCTTGCGTACTGGAACTATATTAGCTATCCAAGTTGAATGATGAATGGGAAAAATAATTTGTGCATCTAGCATCTTCTGGATTTCTGAATAGATAGTGCCAGAAATTTTGGGATTATACTGGCGTTGCTTTTGTTTGAAAGGGGCTGCATCGCTCTTCAAAGGGATTTCATGCTGAACTTGTCCTGACTGAAAAGATTTCAGATCATCATATGAGTAAGCCAGCACATCTTTGTACTGCTGTAATAATTGAATAATCTGATTTCTCTCCTCTGGAGTACAACTATTACCAATGTTAACCATTTTAGGATCTTCTTCAGATCCAATATTGTACTTGTCATACCCTGTAGGAGAATCTGAATTTACTTGTTGCTGCTTTTTGATATATCGATCATGTTTGTCAAAAAGCTTTTCCAGAGATACCAATCCCTTAGGAATTTTATTCCCTTTTAGCTGCAAAATTTCTCCATCAGATTCGGACCAAGTATCTGACATAGAATCTGAAGAAGAAGAAGAATTGCTACCTTCAAAATACAGGTTATTAAAACCATCATCAACTTGTAAAAAGTTAATAATCTGTTTATCATCATTGAAAATCTGCCAATGATCCCAATTATCTGGAACACTAGGCCTGCAGATTATTTCAACAATATACTTATCTTGATTAAAATCAAGGTGAGGAATAAGGAGAGTTGCTGAAACAGCAAGAGAATCTGCTCTATCATTGAATTCTCTCGGAACAACTGAGATACTGAAAGCATCAAAATCTTGAATATTCTCCCATACCAAATTACGGTAATGTCGGAGTCTATCATTCCTTGTCTGATAAATATTCCTTACTTGACAAATTATCAACTCCGCATCTCCTTGAGCGTGCAAATTTTTAATTCCTCTCTGAAGCGCAACACTCATACCTAGTAAGAGAGCTTCATACTCTGCAGTGTTATTAGTATTTGCAAACTGCAATTTAAAAGAATATGGAAAGATTTGACCTTTCGGAGAAATCAGAACCACACCAGCTCCGGATCCATTTGTAGCACAACTGCCATCAAACTCGAGAATCCAAACATCATTAGAATCATCATTAATATAAAGACTGCTGGATTCTCCTACTTCAAAAGTAGAAGAAAGAGTGTTCTCATCTTCCATGGGAGAAGACTGATTTTCTTCATCTTGAGGAAGAAGTTCAACATCTTTTTCTGTAGTAGAAGATTCAGCATCTTCTATCATACGATCAAGGGGATATTCAGCTAGTGTTGAATCTTCTCCATTATTAGAACTTCCTTCATTTGCTGAAAGAGTTGAAGAATCAACAGAACACCAATCTTCAGCAAACTCAGAAATCTCATCAATATGAAGATAGTAGTTCCCGAAACCAGCTGATTCAAAAAGAATCTGAGCATGAGGATCATCAGATTTTTCCACCGTAAACTTAGTTTCTCTTTCAGGAACAAGTTTCTGCACAATGCCTTTCACAGGAATTCTAGCCTCTGTCATATCCATGTTCAGCTCGCCTCCTACATCTTTACAGAAATTGCGTCCAAGGAGCATTCCATAAGAAGCTGGGACGTCCGCAACAAGAACAGTCATCTTTATCTTTTTCTCAGGAAAGGCTGCAAAGGCGAATTGTGCATCTTTGATTTGCCCAACGAGAGGCACTTGTTTATTATCCATAGAATAACAATTACCAAAAGTTTTGGTAAGAGTTAATCCAAGGCAATCAGCAACCTTGATTGGCATGACATTATCCGAAGCACCAGAATCTATAATACAATTACTCAATTTGAAACCATTAATGAGCAAGGAAATATAGAAAGGATCTATCTTTCCTGGAACTGAGGATGGGATGATAACCAAATTATTGGGCAGATTCTTGGGTTCTTGGACAATAGGGCTATTTAAAACAGGACGAGTCTCACTACTTTTAACAAATTTAACCAATCTTTCAAGCTGATCAGGATTGGCTTGAAGATACTCAACCTCAGACATCTGAATCTTAGTCTTTCTAGCATGGTCAATAATATCAAAAGCTTGGAAAGAATTTGCAAGAGATGTAGATGATATATTCTCAACTTGTGCTTTAGGATTAGATACATTAGTCTTGGGTTCACTAGAAAGAACAGAAGGAGAATTGCTTACTTGATTTTTTGAAGAATCCTTAGTCAAGGTAGGCAATGGCATTCCCTTCTTAGCAATGGTCACCGGCAACTGAACGTTGTTTTTCACCTTTGCTTCTTCATCCTTTTGAGCCAACCGAGTCTGGGATCTTGTGATAACAGCATATGCTTGACTCTCAACATTTTCATTTTCAGCTAAATCATCATAATGCATGTATCGTATAGTGGAGTCGCCAGCTGCCTCTTCATCTTCTTGATTAAAAACAGCTTCATCTTCCGCTTGGAAATCATTGGAAGATAGTTCTTCTCGATCTATTTCGTAATAACCAACTGCTGTATTCTTCGGAGGTGCTTCAAGTGCAAGCCTCTCAGGAGGAGGAGGCAATTTATTCTGATTTCTGGCAGCATAGTTGAAGCAGAATTTGGATACGTCCTCCTAGGAATATCCTTGTACGGAGCAGCAAAAGAAGCTTGTGAAACCTGCTTCTTCAAGGCAAGAAGTTCATTAGCCAATTTTTGTACCATAGGATCAGTAGAAGCTGAAGTAGAAGACTCAGAAATAGAATTTCCTTTGAATCGATTAGGATCCTTCCGGATTTTCCCAGCCAAGATTAAATCATCTTCAATTTCTGTAGCAAGGACTTGAGCATGTGCCAAAGTTGTTGGAGTTGCCCTTCTCAACAGAAAACTGACTTCTGGCAGCTGAGTGTTGATAAAGAAACACTTGAGATTTGCTGGAGTAGGCTGTGAATCAGTAGGAATTCTGTTTGCAAGTTTATTAAACTTTGCAATGAATTCACGCATATTCTCATGTGTGTCCTTCTTCATTTGAGTCAGCTGGGCCAGCAATGCATGCTCATCTTCGGCGGGCTTGAAACGTTCTTCAAACTTAGTCTTGAGAGTTTCCCAACTAGTGATATCACCAGCTCTCAAATTGTAAAACCAGTCAGCTGCAATTCCTTGTAGAGTTTCCACGAACAAACGTACAGCAACATCTTGATGTTCTACTCCTAGAACACCACAAGCCATTGAGAAAGCTTTGATATGTTCATCGGGGTGCTGCTTACCGTCTCCATAAAACTTAGGCAGATTTTTACGTGAGCCTTGTGGAAGAGCATGAAGAGGTGGAGTAAGATTTAAAGGACCAAAAGCTGCTCCCCATGGACCTTGAGCCATCGCTTGAATAGTAGGAACAACTGAAATCAAAGGTTTGAGGAAAAAGGCTGAAAGTTCACTTGGGATGGGCTTTTTCTTCTTAGATGGAGGGAAGCTAGTAGTTCGTGAAAGGGAAGATATACTAGTGAGCAGCTCAAACCTAGCTTGTTCACCGGGAGATATTTCTTGAGAACTTTGTCCCTTCTTACGACGAACGTAATAACGGATTCCTTCCAGCGTGGAAGCTAAAACAGAAACAAGTAAACAAATTAAGAATACTGGACTTCAAAAGAAAGTGAGAGACTTTCAAATGCGTTCGTATCCCCAGCAGAGTCGCCAAAAACTGTTGGTTGGAAATTTTGTATTCTCGTGAAAGCGTACAAAATTGAGATTTCAACCACAGCACGTGAGTTAAACTCTCCTAATTAAGGGAAGGCTCCCCCTTTAACTAAATAAAATTAAGGGTAGGACAGCAATCGTTCCTCTTGTTTCAGGAAAGATTACGTTCTTCTCTCTTCACAGAAAAGACACAGTAAATGTTACTAAAACTTGTTACAACAGCTACACAGTGAAATTAAGAGAAAGGAAATAAAGTTTCCTGAAAGCGCAAAGACTTCCGTTATTTCCTCCGGGACGGGAAAACAATTCGATAAGCACAAAGTCTTAAAGAATGAAATCCTATCAACCTTTTTTCAGAACGATTACTTTATAGAAATATACAAGATAAAACAGCTCAAAGACTGTAATTATAATGTATGCTTTCAACTATTCTAAATGAGAAATACTATGAGCGTAAAGACTTATAATTCTTCTCTATTTCTAACACTAACTAAGAATTCAATTCTCAGATTTACAGCACAAAGACTGCAGATATTTAAATTGAATCTCTCTTCAGCAATCTTCAACAATTCTCAAGTAATCACAATATAAGAATGACCCAAAATGACATAAGAACATTTAGGATGCAAAACAAAAATTCAGCTCAAAGTCTGAAATTCCAGCTTCTTGATATCACTTGAAAATTTACAATATTTCACTATAAAGCTCAAAGACTTTATGAGTATAAAATTCTGCAGAGTTTTCTTGCTTGCTAAAAAGATAAAGATTACAATAGACCCCTCAAGTATTTATAGGAGGAAGGTCTGGAGAAAAAGGTGGGAGGATCTCAACAAACTTGAGAAAATCTCTCAACCGATAACTAATTGCGATTGACTTATTCAAAATTACAATCCAAATTGTGATTTGTCTTGTAAGATTTTACATGTAATTACATTTTCGAAAATTGCAAGGAAAGAACACTTGCAATTGCAAAATTTGTTTTTACATATATATTGTCGAAAGTAAAATTACATAAAACAATCTAAAACTTAATTTGTTTCATTCCTATCTTTGAAAGATAAGAATTTGCTGATGATGGTCTTCAACTCGTTCGGATCTGGACCCAAAGTGTTCTTGGCCACTGCAACTGTCTTCAAAATTATATCAAAGTATTTGATAGTTGCCAATCTATGCTCTTCATAAGAAGTTTGCATCTTTTCAAGGATTGTTTGATGATTGATAAGCTTTTGAATCGAATCCAAAGAAAACTGCTCTGATTCTATTTGTTGACGAAGATTGGCTGCCATATCTGAAGTAACTGAATCAACTTCAAGTAACTCATCTTCTTGATTCAAAACTGTACATGAGATCTTTTCAAAATTTGAAAGAATATCCTGCTGAACTTCGTCATTCATTTCTAAAGTAGCCTGGATATCTTTGATAAGATCTTGAATGACCAATGACCTATTTGTCATAAGTTCCTCAAATTCTATGTACTTTTCCCTATTTGGCAAAATCAAATTGCTGCATAGGATTAGTAAATCAACTTGATCTATCTCATGCCAGATTTTTAAATCTTTTTCAAGCGTTTCCAAACTTTGCTTGAAGGCTTCTAAAGTCTGATTCAGTTTTATCTTTGCTATCCTGACATTCTTGAAAACTTGCAACGTCTTCTCAATCATTGGAACACTTTGCTCAATTAGCTGAGTTATCCATGAATCAATTGCCTTGGCCTTTTGCGCAATTCTTTCTAATTGTCTAACTGATTCATTTGGAGGAGCTGTAGATAGAGAATCAACTGCCTCTGATGATCCTGTAATCCTTTGAATGACTGCAACCAGCTGAGCATTGTCTTCTTTGAGCTTTTCCTTTTTAGCTAAGAGTTCGTTATAGCTTTGTGTCAGAATTGTCACTGAACTCTGAGCATCCTGCATCATATTAGCGTGAGTCTGCTTACCCAATTCCACCCTCGTGAACCTGTAATCAGATACCTGCATTTCTTCATGCGGTTTATCAACTAAGGGCTCTGCAATTTCAGCATATTTCATCTTGTTGCTGTCAACAAAAACCTGTGAGACTGTTTTAGCTTTCTTTGCAATCACTGGTTTTTGTTTCTTCAATTTTCGGAAATCAAAAATATCAGGAGACACTGCCTGTTTCTTTCTCTTAGGAGCAATTGAATTTAGCCATGGAGGAAGATCCAAGGTTGTCACATCTGAAATGGCAACTGCGGTCTCAGTAGAAATAGCCTCAGTTTGAGATACAACAGAAATTCTTGAAGGTGCCTCAGTTTGTACAGCAACAATGTTTTGCTCAGAAGACAAATTGCAACTAGGATTGGCCATGAAACAATCAAAATTCGTTACAGACGTATCAATTTCTGGAAGAGTTGTTTCTGACATAGCTGAAAAGATTGGATTGATATCAAAAATACTCTTGAAGTTACTAGGTAAGTTCATCATGGGAGCATTTGTTACAGATGAAGGCTGATTACAAGTCTCTTGTGTTGGAATAGAAGGAACAAAAACGGTAGAGAAAGAATCAACATCACTGTCGATAGGAGACAAAGGAGATATAGCTGATTCTGGTATTGGGGCCTCAATGTGAGGAGTTATCTCACTTAGGATAGTGGAGGTCTCATGAACCTTGTCTTCTTCTTGCTGATTTAATACCTGAATCTGCATTTCGTTGACTTCCTTACCCTTTAATGTTTCACTATCCAATGGTTGTTCAGGAGCTCTGCTTACTTTCAGCTTGATTCTGGTACTTGAAGAGGAAGCTCCTTCTTTAGATTGTTCTCTGATTTCTGATTTCAATCCTCTAGGACCAGCTGGGTCATCTTCAGCTCTAACTCTGATTTTGATGGTCTTGACACCTATGCTTTTGAGCCAAGAGTTGGTGTTCGCCAAGACTGATTGGAATCTATCAAAGATAGAGACGGATTCCTTCTGAGACCATTGAATTGCAGGAATGGGAGCATTAACAACTCCCTGTTCTTCGTACTCAGGATCCAAAATCTGCTTATCATCAATTACTCCCTCTGGAATTAAAGTCAGATTCAGGTCAATGATTTGCTCCAAAGTCAGCCTGCAATAATCCATTTTGTATATATCCTTTTCTGTCCGAAGGTCTGCCCAAATGTCTTCGATGCGGTGAACATGGGTGAAGACTCTTTTTATTTTATCCTTCATCCTCCTGTAATCAAAATCCACTCTAGCTTGGAATCTTTTCAATGTTATCTCCTGAAGTTCAGTTTCCATTGCCTTAGCTCTTGAAGAGGTTGTCAAAGAATACCTGCCAATTACCAATGGATTATGTGAAGAAATACCAATTCCAGATTTGTGTTGTATAACTTGACGTGAATGAACTGACATCAATTGCCTTCCCAGCTCCATCAGAATGATCTTATCAGTTGGATATCTTGGGAGCATATAAGGTTGGTCTTCAAAGCAGCCAACTCTCATATAGGTGAATGTTGGAAATTGAAGGAACAAGCAGCCATATTGATTTACCTTATTCCAAGCTGCATCTGATACCCTGTTATTTACCAACTCTTTGTCAAACAAACACATAAAATAACCAAAGAAGGCATCTTGTACCCTTCTATAATGTGCTCGACTTGGAATAAAAGTCAGCTGATCATAATATTTCCATACGGGCACCAATGATCTGTCGCCTTCAGGAGATAAGCCTGGAAAATGTCTCAAGGAAGCTGCTATGTAGACCAAATATGAATTCATATAGAAGGTCAGAGTGGTAGGAACCTGTGCAAGCTGTTCGCACAAACAGTCACTGATTATTTCTCCCCAGAAAATTGGATGTTGTGCTTTTCTAATGACAACCATGAACTTATACATCCAGCTTTCAAACATGTTAGAAACTTTCAACCCTGCAATTCTGCTCAAAAGAGTGATCATGTCATTAACTTCTTCTATAAAATCAGACCGATACAACTTGGGCATACGGGTCGCACAAGGTCGTGATTTTAGAAGCCATTTAGAGTTGATGTGTTTAATACAATCATTCTTTTTCTGCTCAAAATGTTTGTGAGCACTCTTCAATGAAATCTCTGAATAAGTGGTTGCATCAGGTACTCTGAAAACTCTATTGATTGTCTCAGCATCAAGTCTGATAACTACGTTGCCATCATCATCCTTAATTGTCCTGGATTGTCTATCAAAGCGTGCTGCACATGCAAGGACGAATTCTGGTTCAAGGGCAGCAACAGGAAAAGAAGCCACGAGATGGATATGACTTCTCAGCAACTTTTGCATATCAGAAGACGTAGATTTCTCAACCCTTTCAAGAAAATTAGACATATCAACATGCCCTATTTCTGTATCTTTGATCTCATCGATGTTTGAAACAACGTGAGATGGAGAGATCTCATTTTGATATTTGTCGAACTTATACTTCATCTTTTTGCCTGCTGGAGAAGTTGGTTCATCCGTCATTGAACAAGAATCTGCAAGACTGCGGTGAAAACCCCATAAGGTCAGCACATCATCAGCATCAACGTGAGTGGACATGGCGAATCTCAAACCCTAGAACAATGAAATGGACTTTGAAAGAAAAATGGAAGGTGAATGAAGATGAATTCGAAATGGATGAAGTGGTGGAATGGAAAACGGCATTTTGTCTCTTTGAAACAGCAAGATAAAGAGATCTCAAAACTTGGATTTGGAATTTCGTCCAAAAAGGTCAACTTATGTGCTTTTTAAGGCAATTCGGGTTTTTGAGTGACTTGAACAATTTCGGAACTTTTTGACACTTTAGCAATTTCTGCTTTTTGCAATTTCGGGATTTTTATGAGTTTTGACAATTTTCACAAAGGCAATCGGGATTTTTATGAAATTTAACAATTTTCAAACTTTGCAATTTTAAAAAAAATTGTTATTTTAATTACAAATCCCGAATTTGTATTTTTAGGCTAAAAACCCGAAATAAGAGACAAAGTGAAATTTTCTTATTTTGTGAAAGATAGTGATGGATATATGAAGTGGCGAATGAATGAAATGAAGGAAATGAGCATGATATGTGAAATGAAGGAAATGAGCATAGGCGACATGAAAGATGGATAAATGAAAATGGAATGAATTGTTTATTGCTGGAAATGGTAGAATGAAAAACGAGTTTTCATCATAAGGCAGATTTAAATGGAAATATGCATCATGTATGGTAGTGTGGAGGTATGTGAAATGGAAGGCAAAATTTTAAATGAAATGGAGATGGCGTGCAAATGTAAATGAGGAAAAACGCATTTCTACATGAAGGCGAATGGAGGTAGTATGGAGATATGTGGTTTTACAAAAACACGTTTTAGTGTAAAGGCGGATTTTTCAGAAGAAAAAATGAAATATGCTAACCAATTTTTTCGAAGGAAAACACAAAATAACCAGCAGTAGATGATATGATTAGCGTTAGCCTCAAATAAAAATCTGAACTTGAATGGAAGATGCTGAAGCTTGAACTGAAGAAACTGAATTGGAATAGAAGAACTACTCAACGTCAAGAATGTGCACTCAAGATCCCACTGAGGGCGAGGTGCTAACATATGACGGAGTCTAGAAATTGAAATTAAGAACTATCAGGCGGATAACCAGCCATGAGAAACAATTCCACGCTACCACCAAACAGTGGGGGGAAAAGATTACAAATGAAAGTAATTCATCCGCTGCGGCGGGCATCCACAGAACTGTGGGGATTCACCACTTAAGTGGGTACAAGATTTACAAACAATTTTAACCACACTGGCGGTAAACCATCCAGGGGACTTTAATGAGAATTAAATCAAATAGTTGCAGCAATAATAACGGTTAGATTAGTACTACTAATCAGAACCTTACAATTTCAACATGACTGCAAATAAATGAATTACAATGATATAGAAGTGAGATATGGATATAAGAATGAATTCTAACAATGTTCTTTGCTTTCCAATGACTGAAAAAGTGATTAAACTGGAAACTGATAAATCTGATGCAAATTCCTGAGTTCTGGAAATTTAGAACAGCAAACTGGAAAACAGTAAAAAACTCATAACTCACTCATTTCACCTCCAAATTGATTGAAATTTGTTGCAAATGCATCTCAGAAGATAGGCGACCAAACCAGGAGGAAGAAACAGCAGCAAATGGCCTTCATTTATTTCTGGCACAATTCCCAATGCAATGAAAAAGTACGGCCCCTTGAGAAAATCGATTTTGCATTATAAAATCAACAACTTCAATTTAAAATCTGCTTTTTGGTGGAAGTTGGCGCCTCAAGTCAACAATCAGATTGCTCAAACACCCAGAACTGAAATAAAATCACTCCACAAGCTATGAACTGAAAACAGCTTCAGCTGTAGCAAAACCAGGAAATTCAAAACTGTAAAACTCTCCAAAATTCTCAACCTTTGTTGCTCAATCTGCTAGTCTGATGTGAGAAGCAGCAATGTTCCAACTAGGTGTTGTATTTCAAACACGAAATTGGGAAGGGGCTAGGAGGTAGCATCCTCGAAGCAATAGCAAAATGTCCATAGTCATTTTGACAGCATAACAATAAGGTAATTGATGGATATCAAATGCTGGAGTCATGTCTTCATTTTATAAGAAATGAGAAACTCTTCAACTTCCTCAATTGGCACGCCAAAAGACAACCATTTGAATTCTCCTTATTTTCAAATTTCATAAAAATATATTCCTCATAAAGTGGCGTCCACTTTCCTCCAAGCATAAATTCAAAAATATAAAATATTAATATCACCTTATGACAAGGCGTACCCTTCAAGTCCCCTTTTTAAAACAACTTGCAAGTTTTATCCTTAGGCCAAGGGGTCAATTGAAAATTATAACACTTATGCCAATACTTAGTAGATTTCAACAAATTAAGCTTGAGAGGAAGATATTGAAACAACCAATAATATGCTCACTGAAGAGAAGACTGAAGACAACCAACTGCATACTGCCACAACCATCATTTACTAAAAATAGTAAATAAAATGAAATGCTACAAAAGCCAAGCCCATGAAACCCTAATTTCCACCTCATTCCAGTCTACGGGTTCCGGAATAGACTGAAGAATGCCAATGCTGATCACTGATGAGAAGGGGACATTACAGTCCGCCCTCCTCGAAATTGCTTGTCCCCAAGCAACTGCAAAGATGGATGCAACAAAATCTGTTCACCTTCCCACGTAGCATCTTCAATAGGCAAATTCCTCCATCTCACCAAATATTCTTTGATTGTCCTTCTTCTCAAAGAACGTTCTCTAGTGTCAAGGATCTCTTCTGGAATCAACACTAAATGACCTTCCTCATCCAATGGAGGTAATTCTGATGTAGCCACCACATTGTGTCCAATTGCCTTCTTGAGGCGAGACACATGAAAAACATTATGTATTTTGCTTTCAGCTGGAAGTTCCAACTCATAAGCAACTTCACCAATCCTTTTGGTGATTTTGAAAGGACCATAAAAGCGTGGCTTTAACTTTTCTGCACCACTCTTCTTGAGAGAAGATTGTCTATATGGCTGAAGCCTCAAATAGACCATGTCCCCAACTTCAAAAGACCTTTCCACACGCTGCTGATCAGCGTATAACTTCTGCTGATTCTGAGCTTGTTGCAGATTTTCCTTAAGAGTCTTCAAGATGTCCTGGCTTTGTTGCAACATATCCAAAGCCTGTGGGGCTCTACTATCACCAAACACTAGATCAACAAAGTTAGTAGCCTCATAACCATAAAGAGCCTTAAAAGGAGACATCTTAATTGACATGTGATAAGAAGAGTTGTAACAATACTCTCCTAAATGAAGCCATTTAATCCAAGCTCGCTGCTGTCCTGAAACATAGTTCCTTAGGTAGCCCTCTAACCACTTGTTAACAATTTCTGATTGCCCATCTGTTTGTGGGTGATAACTTGTGCTTGGAGTAAGCACTGTCCCACTCAATCTGAAGATCTCCTGCCAAAAAACACTTAGGAACTTGCTGTCCCTATCACTGACAATTGTTTTAGGCAACCCATGCACACGGAACACCTCTCTAAAAAACAACTCAGCCACTTGAGCTGCTGTAAATGAAGTGGTAACAGCAAAGAAATGAGCAAATTTTGTTAGTCTATCAACCACAACAAATATACAGTCACGTCCTTGCACCTTGGGCAACCCCGTGATAAAATCCATGGCAATACTTTCCCACTTCTGATTTGGAATAGGCAAGGGCTGAAGTAAACCAGCAGGAAAAGAGTGTTCATTTTTATTCCTTTGACAAGTAGGACACTCTCTAATGTAATTCAAGACTTCATCTTTCAAACCTTTCCAAGTGAATCGTTCACGAATCTGCTTGTAAGTCTTGAAAATCCCTTGATGACCAGCAAGGGGAACATCATGAAAAGCTTGTAGAATCTTTTTCTTAAGCTTAGATTCTTGTACTAAAAAGATTCTATCTTTATAATAAATTAATCCATCAACCAACTTATACCTTCCATCAACCAATTGACCTTCTAACAAGCTGGTTGCAAACTGATTTTTAACATAATCAGCAGCAATTAATTCTTTCCAATCTGCTGATAACTCACAAATTGACTGCAAATGAGGCCTTCTAGAAAGTGCATCAGCAACTATATTATTTTTTCCTTTGACGTATTCAATGTCAAAGTCATATGCTTGGAGTTTACTTACCCATTTTTGCTGCCTTTCATTCAATTCCTTTTGGCGCATAAAATGTTTAAGACTGTTTTGATCAGTCTTAACAACAAATTTACTTCCCACCAAGTATTGACGGAATTTAGACAAAGCATGCATGATGGCAAGCATCTCTTTGTCATAAATAGAGTAAGTTTTTTCTGCCCCTCTCAACTTTCTACTCTCGAAGACAATAGGATGTTTGTCTTGCATTAGGACAGCTCCAACTCCTTCTCTTGAAGCATCACATTGTAATTCAAAAGGTTTTGAGAAATCCGGAAGTGCCAATACTGGACACGAACTCATGATTTGTTTAAACTTATCAAAAACCTCTTGTGCTTGCTTAGTCCAAAGAAAAGCTCCTTTCTTTGTAAGATCTGTCAAAGGTGCTGCTTGATGAGAATAACCTTTTACAAATCTTCTATAGAATCCACATAACCCTAAAAAACCTCTCAAATGAGAAATAGTCTTAGGAGTTGGCCAATCAAGAATGGCCCTTATCTTTTCTGGATCCACTTTCACACCCTTTGAGCTGATAATGTGGCCAAGGTATAAAAGTTCTTCCATCCCAAATTCACACTTTGACTCTTTGGCGAATAGACATTCCGCCTCTAAAATGGTAAGCACTTCTTCCAAATGCTTAAGGTGCTCTTCCCAAGACTTACTGAATATGAGAATATCGTCGAAGAAGATGAGCACAAACTTCCTCAACTGCTGTCTAAAAATCTTGTTCATACAAGATTGGAATGTGGTTGGAGCATTTGTCAAACCAAAAGGCATGACAAGAAATTCAAAATGCCCAAAGTGGCATCTAAATGCTGTCTTTTCTATATCCTCCTCCCTCCTTCTGATTTGGTGATATCCTGAACGAAGATCAATCTTTGAGAAGAACATTGCCCCATGGAGCTCATCAATGAGCTCATCAATCCTAGGGATAGGATATCTATTCTTAATGGTTTTCTGATTTAATGCGCGATAGTCAACACACATACGCATTGTACCATCTTTCTTTTTGACCAGCACTACTACTGAGGCAAATGGACTCTTGCTTGGTCTAATAAAACCACTTTCCAACAGCTCCTTGATGGCCTTTTCAATTTCATCTTTCTGCCGCTTTGGATAGCGGTAAGGTGTAGTAATGACTGGTTTTGCTCCTTCTTCTAATTCAATCACATGTTCAGAACCTCTTTCAGGAGGTCTTCCAGGAGGTAAGCTTCCAAAGACTTTACTTTTCTTTGAAAGTAAGGCTTGAATATCAGGATGATATTGCCTTTTTCCTCAACCGGATCGGCTGGTAAAACCATACATTCAGCAGCCCATTCAACCTGATCATGGCGGATCAGCCTTTCCATCCTTTTCAAAGAAACAATTCGAGGGCCTCCATTTGACATCCCTCTTAAAACAACCTTCCTTCCATTAGACTGAAATTTCAGCCCCATGGTTTGCAAATTCAATGTGATCTCACCAAGAGATCGCAGCCATTGTATGCCCAACACAACATCAGTGTCTCCTATACCCACCACATAAAAATCATCCTTAATTTCATGATTCCCTAATTGCAAAGATAGATTAGGGATTCTCCTTGTGCAAGACATAGTGAAACCATCTGCAACCATTACTTTGAAACCATCAAAATTTTCAGTCTTTAAACCTTTTCTAGCAACTAGCCCTTCATCAATAAAATTGTGAGTTGCTCCAGTATCAATTAGGGCAACTATCCTTTGTGAATTTACCACTCCATGAACCCTAAAAGATTCATTCTTTTGAAAACTGGATAGTTGTGCAAAAGCACTACTATCTCCAACCTCTTCGGACTTATCTTCTTGAACTTCTTCACCTTCACTACTTGCTGATTCGTATTGCTGATCAGACGAATCAGATTCTGATCCATAATCAGAATAGCCCTCCATTTGAACTACTTTGCCTCTTCCATAGCAACGGTGGCCTTTCACCCAAGGCTCACGACAAGTGAAGCAAACTCCATCCTTTCTAAGCTGTTCTTTGAGCTCTTCGGACAGCCTTGGTGGAAACTTCTTGGGCAGATTTGAAGATGGCTTTTTATCCTTCTTATGGCTGAATGTTTTTGAGTGAAATTTAGGTCTTGGGGCTGCCAATTCCATGCTCCTAGCTTTCTTGATAGCTTCATCCAATGTTGGAGGATCAAATGCTTTGACCCAACCCTTCAATGGCTCCATTAAACCTTCAGCAAAAAGGACTACAAGTCTTCTTTCAGTAATGTTGGGCACCATTACTGACAACCTCTGAAAAAATCAGCCACATAACTCTCTAAAGAGCCTTGCTGTTTTAACTGTGCCAATTCTCTAAACTTCAATTCCGGATCTTTGGTGTCAAATCTCTCAATCAATTTATTTGTAAATTCTCCATAAGTGCGAATAAGGTTGTGGCCAAGAGTGACCAAACCGTGAGTCCACCATCCATGAGCTATGCCATCTAAGTGCAAGGTAGCAAATTTGATAGCATCTTCTTCCGGCATAGGTCTAAGGGAGAGGTAGTTATCTAACTTTTGCACCCATGACCTGGCTGTACACTTGTTACCACCATCAAAATGGTCCATAGTGATCTTTCCCAATGCTTGGTAAAAATCATTTCTAGGGCCTGCAGGAGGACGTTGATCATTCCTACCACCATTTCTCCGACTCCTTTGATTCATGAATTGATCAAAGGTCCATGCTCCTCTCAAGTCAAGAGGTAAAGAAACATACTCCATATAGGCTTGATGAGCATCATCAGCAAAGTTTGGAGTAGCCTCAACTGGTTGTTGCTCTTCCCTTGGTGTGAAAACAGGAAAGAGGGGTCTAGAGGATGACCCACTATGAATTGTAGTATGCTGACCTACAATTCTGTCCCTAGTATTCACCTCAGGACTGCCAACATTATTATTTCCATTCACTCCACTATTTTCTCCAGCTGAGTTATTTTGGGGCTGAATAATACTCTGAGCTGCTTGCTGATCCAACTTGGATAACAAACGGGACATCATATCTATCATCCCGTCAAACTTATTCTCCACTCTATCCCTTTCTTCATTATCTTTTCTTACTGAATCTGACATTATGACAGTTGTGTGATCAACCACTTCCACTGAATTATCTGAACCTTCCACTGTTTTACCAAGGTCTCTTAGAACTTCTGAGAAGGTATCTGCCTCTGGAACGGGCTGAAACTGATGCTGATTTCTGGCCTGACTTCTAGTGTATGGCCTTGTGTCTCTGTCACTCATCAGTTCACTACTGCAATCAGCCACAGGATGGCAGGGTCTTCTGCTCTGATACCACTGAAATATGCTAACCAATTTTTTCGAAGGAAAACACAAAATAACCAGCAGTAGATGATATGATTAGCGTTAGCCTCAAATAAAAATCTGAACTTGAATGGAAGATGCTGAAGCTTGAACTGAAGAAACTGAATTGGAATAGAAGAACTACTCAACGTCAAGAATGTGCACTCAAGATCCCACTGAGGGCGAGGTGCTAACATATGACGGAGACTAGAAATTGAAATTAAGAACTATCAGGCGGATAACCAGCCATGAGAAACAATTCCACGCTACCACCAAACAGTGGGGGGAAAAGATTACAAATGAAAGTAATTCATCCGCTGCGGCGGGCATCCACAGAACTGTGGGGATTCACCACTTAAGTGGGTACAAGATTTACAAACAATTTTAACCACACTGGCGGTAAACCATCCAGGGGACTTTAATGAGAATTAAATCAAATAGTTGCAGCAATAATAATGGTTAGATTAGTACTACTAATCAGAACCTTACAATTTCAACATGACTGCAAATAAATGAATTACAATGATATAGAAGTGAGATATGGATATAAGAATGAATTCTAACAATGTTCTTTGCTTTCCAATGACTGAAAAAGTGATTAAACTGGAAACTGATAAATCTGATGCAAATTCCTGAGTTCTGGAAATTTAGAACAGCAAACTGGAAAACAGTAAAAAACTCATAACTCACTCATTTCACCTCCAAATTGATTGAAATTTGTTGCAAATGCATCTCAGAAGATAGGCGACCAATCCAGGAGGAAGAAACAGCAGCAAATGGCCTTCATTTATTTCTGGCACAATTCCCAATGCAATGAAAAAGTACGGCCCCTTGAGAAAATCGATTTTGCATTATAAAATCAACAACTTCAATTTAAAATCTGCTTTTTGGTGGAAGTTGGCGCCTCAAGTCAACAATCAGATTGCTCAAACACCCAGAACTGAAATAAAATCACTCCACAAGCTATGAACTGAAAACAGCTTCAGCTGTAGCAAAACCAGGAAATTCAAAACTGTAAAACTCTCCAAAATTCTCAACCTTTGTTGCTCAATCTGCTAGTCTGATGTGAGAAGCAGGAATGTTCCAACTAGGTGTTGTATTTCAAACACGAAATTGGGAAGGGGCTAGGAGGTAGCATCCTCGAAGCAATAGCAAAATGTCCATAGTCATTTTGACAGCATAACAATAAGGTAATTGATGGATATCAAATGCTGGAGTCAAGTCTTCATTTTATAAGAAATGAGAAACTCTTCAACTTCCTCAATTGGCACGCCAAAAGACAACCATTTGAATTCTCCTTATTTTCAAATTTCATAAAATATATTCCTCATAAAGTGGCGTCCACTTTCCTCCAAGCATAAATTCAAAAATATAAAATATTATTATCACCTTATGACAAGGCGTACCCTTCAAGTCCCCTTTTTAAAACAACTTGCAAGTTGTATCCTTAGGCCAAGGGGTCAATTGAAAATTATAACACTTATGCCAATACTTAGTAGATTTCAACAAATTAAGCTTGAGAGGAAGATATTGAAACAACCAATAATATGCTCACTGAAGAGAAGACTGAAGACAACCAACTGCATACTGCCTCAACCATCATTTACTAAAAATAGTAAATAAAATGAAATGCTACAAAAGCCAAGCCCATGAAACCCTAATTTCCACCTCATTCCAGTCTACGGGTTCCGGAATAGACTGACGAATGCCAATGCTGATCACTGATGAGAAGGGGACATTACAAAAACGCACTTTTGATAATAAACAGCAGCAAGATAAAACGCGTTTTTATGAAAGACATTAAAAATACCAATAAACATATAAAAATAACCATGATGAAAGCAAAAAATGGAAGGAAAAACGCATAAAAATAAAAAACGCGTTTTGAAACAGTCAGAAAAACGTAAAACGTGATATATAAAAGACAATAACATCGATAAATGACAGTAAAACATTGAAAGAAAGAGAAATAAGTGCGAATCATACCTGGAACAAGTTGTAATACGCGAAAATGCAGAAACAAAAGCCCTAGACGCGTCCAAAAAGACAGAAAATGGCTATTTACTGGTTAAAATCCGAATTTGAAGCATCAAGGTCGACCAAATCTCCATGAAATGAGGAAATAAATGCAAAGAACAATTCAACCAGCTTGAATCTAGGAAAAATCGGACTTTTCAGAAGTTTTGACAATGAAAAATATCATCAAAGTTATGAATCGGGTTTTTTATGAAGCTTTTCATGCTCTTTTTTGCAAAATCGGGTTTTTTATGCAGTTTAACAATTTTGCTTTTAACCAATTCGCACTTTTCTGATAAAAAGACAATTTTCATTTTAGCAAAATTAAACTCTTATGAAAAATTCGGACTTTTTATGTCATTTAAGCAAAATCGGGTTTTTAAAACACTTTAGCAATTTTGCTTTTTTGTCAAAATAAAAGGACTTCAACAAAAATCGGGTTTTTATGATAACTTAAACAATTTCGGGTTTTTCAAACACTTTAGCAATTTTGCCTTAGAGTCTAAATTTCCCTATTTGCTGAGTTGCTCAGAAAACCCGAAATTGGTCAAAAAGACATTAAAAACAAGTCAGAAATCGACAAAAACGGAAACGTAAAGAGGAAAAAGAGTAGCCCAAAGGTTAATCAACTTAAAACAGAGATTTTCCACCCTTTGCACCTCGTAATGCGTGCCTTGGAGAAGAAAAATCTCAAGTTTTAAGAAAATTTTGATTGGTTACCTAAATTTTGAAACGAGTTAAAAATTTAGGATAACAAATGATTATTTTAATTATTGCCTAAGTCAAGCAAGCTTATGTTGGGCGCACTTTTCAAGCTTGGCTTTTAATTAAAATATCATTTATTAATCTTTGAAGGAGAAAGTACGCCTTCTTGAGGAGATCAGGGAATTTGACCTAAAAGATGATTTTAGGGTTTCGTGAAGTCAAACGAAACTTATAAAGAGAGGGCTTGTGCATCAGTTTGCTGGATCTTGGAAAAATACACCGTTATGCTGCCGGATTGAATCTGGATCACTTCGAGGAATGAAGACCTCCTAGTATTGGGCATCTCTTCTCGTTTGTAAGACAACGACTAGTGATGATTGTTAGTCTAGTTGTGAGTACTTTGGATTTCGTGCATTGTAATCAGCATTCATATGTTTAGGATCAGATTTGGCATGTTAGAGATTTCTGTTTTCTGTATTTTGCTTTAGCAGATTTGTGTTTACATTCATAAATCAAAAAATACAAAACATTTCATTGTGGGTATTGGATAGTTCTATTCCTTTGGTCTAGGCGCCATTGTGTGACAAGTTGCAGATTTTTCATTGGTGTATCTAATTTTTAAAGTAAAGTCGACCCTGTCAGCTGGGCCGTACCATTCTCAAGATCTCGGGATTTGTGCATTTAATATAAGTGGCATTTCAAGTCTGTTTTGTGTTTCTAGTTTGAGCGCCTCCTTGTTAAAGGTGTTTTGCCTTCAGTATCTAGTCATTTGGATCAGTTTCTAGGGAGATCTGATCTATTTTATAAATCTGTGTTGCTGGTTTATGAAGAAAAAATACAGTACTGTTATAACAGCATACAGGGATCTGCACTTTGGCTCTTGGATGGTCGTTGGGAACTCTTAAAGGCTTCACGGAGACATCATTGAAGATTGCTCAGATTGGAAGAGGTTGGATCCGTTTCTTTCATACAAGTTTAAGCTTTATTCTTGGCAATCATTGAATGCTTCAATATTATTGCAATATTCTCAAAGGCTGATTTGTAACTGGTAGCAAGTAGTTATCTTTCAAATTGTATGCTGGCAGTAGTACTGTCGGTCCTTAGATTCTTGCTCAATCAGATTGTAATGTTCTCTCTTTCAGCATTTTGATATTGTATGTAATCCATCTCCGCCCTATGGTTGCTACTATCCCATTCTGGGTTAGAAAGCACATCCTGGGTGTTGAGAGTCTTTAGCTTTCAGCTTTTTCTTTCAAGCAGTAGTTTTGTATTCACTCCGTCATATGGTCGCCCCTCACTCCGCATTGGATTGGGTAGCACATACTTGACGTTGAGTTCCTTCCTGCAAATAGAATAGAAGACCCTCTGACCAATGCTCACCTTCAGCGGTGCCATTCTGGTTAGAGTTACAATTTAAGCAGTCTCAATTAGATCCTCTAACCAATGCTCGCCATCCTCGGCGCCATTCTGGTTAGAGTTGTTTTCTTGCATGTTTTGGTTTTCTCATCTAACCTTAACAGGTGCAATGCTTGTAATTTGAAATTGAAAAAAGAAAAGAATTGAAACAGAGTATATTTCATTTGCAGGCACGTATAATTTCTGCACGTGTTTGATCCCCATACCACTCTCACACACGGTGGCTTATCCTCGTATGCAGCCTCCTCATCCACAGCTGCAACCTCGGCCTCTGCAATGCGCGCAGGTCCACCCGTCAGTTCCACCGTCACCAAGGCTGGTGCCAGTGATCCCTTTCGGGCCAATGGATCAACCTCTTCCTAAACAGATCGGAATTGTTGTGGTAGTTAAAGCATGCATGTTTGAGGTGAGAGGAATTAAGTAATAGACATATACCAAGTCATTCATCCTCTCCTTTATCCAATCTATTCGCTTCTTGGAGTGTATGTGCTTTGAAACACCTCCGATTGCGCTCTAACCGGATGAAGCTGCGCCATTTTGGCTCCATCATTGAAGTATGCTTAACTGCGAGGTTGATTATGTAAAGACCAAAACATCTCACTTATCTATAAAGGATAGAAAGAAACAAAAATCAATCATTTTCAAGTTTCAAGTTCAAGTTCAGCATTTACAATATCACAGTGTACAAAAGATGAAAATTATGGCCTTAAATATATTTTTACCTAGCATTAATGTTGTCCTACTATCTTTGCACATTTGACGTGCAAAGAAGTCTCCTCGTGCCTTAGTGAAGGCATCTATCTCCTGCACTATCTGTGTAGTAACAGCGGGCAACATTCTCTCTATCATCGAGTAGAGCCCACTAAGAATTTCTCTATCTGCACGGAGATCACGGCGGAAGTGGAAGGCCGGATTTAGGAAACATGCGGCTGCATGGATGGGCCTATGGAGTTGGTTTTGCCATCTCCTATCAATGATCTCCCAAATGGGACGATACTTATCATCAACTCCACCATCGACTGATCTAATGGCCTCTTTGGCCCTATCCATGCCCTCATATATGTAGCCCATTGCGGGCTTCTCCCCATCTGCAACTCGTAGGAGAATTAGCAAGGGCTCAATAAACTGCAAAGTGCAAACATGTTTCACAAATAAGTAAGTGTGACTGTGAACAAAAATGAACAAATAAAAGTAACATATGATTAAAAATTAAAACATAATAAAGAATTAAATGTTACCTTCACAATCTCATCTGCTGGTGTCCAAAACCCTGCCTCATCAAATATGCAATCAGCCACAGCAATCCCTGCAATGCTTGTAGAAAAGGATGAGGAAGACCACTCCTCACAAGCAAACATGCGCCTCAAAGGTGCCCTTGACCAAATCAAGGATTGCAACATGATAAAATTTGATGCAAACCGAGTGATGCCAGGACGAGACAACTCCCTCAACCCCGTGTATTGCCTCATAAGGTGAAGCACCCATGCATGATTGTAAACAAATTTGCAAATGTTTCTTGCTGATTCTATACATGTTTTTATCCATGGGAGCTTGCCAAGATCCTCCATCATGAGGTCAATGCAATGGGCGGCACATGGAGTCCAAAATATAGTTGGGTGCCTCTCCATCAATAATCTACCAGCAGCAACATAATTTGCTGCATTATCTGTCACCACTTTGTTGTACCCCAAAATTAAAATTTTTGTTACACTTAGACATTTTGAAGAAATGAGTAAAATTCTTGTCAAACCTGTCAAAAAGGTCAAAATTTGGGTGTGCATGTCTTGCATGAGGGGTTAAAACACAATTTTCAAATTTTGACGATCTGGGTCTGCTCAGAGCAACTTAACCTACAAAACCCAGATCTCAATTTTTCATCCCTAAATTTAGGAAAACTGCTATTTTTAGAAATTTTCTCGAAATAGTAATGTTTTCTGGGTTTTTCTGGGTTTCTTTCGAAATAGACACTGGCAAAATTTTCTAAAAATAGAAAGTTG
>VDFB02016118.1:0-14599 GCA_007258455.2 Sequoia sempervirens
ACCACCAAGAGTATTGTCATTAAGGCTTATGATGATGAAGAAAGAAAATCAAAGGGGGTGGTAACACTTCCTATCAGAATTGGTCCTGCGGTAATGGAGACAAAGTTCCAGGTCTTGGATCTCACCCTCCCATATAACCTTTTTCTAGGTAGACCATGGATTCATGCCATGAAGGCAGTCCCTTCCACGTATCATCAGTGTCTTAAATTCCCTTACAATGGCACCGAAATAACTATTAATGGTGATCCCGATCCTTTCCAATATTGCACTAACCTAAAGGAGATCCCTCAACGCCAAGTGCTAGTCAACCAAGAGGCCTCATCATCTAATCCATCTTCTTATGTTGACCCATCTACACTCACTCGAAAATATGTTGCACCTTCACTTCCCACTACTCCTAGGGTTGAGATCCAAGACAAGGGTTGTGGAGAGTATTATATGAAGACTTCCTATTGTGTTAGCCACTCGGTCCCTCCTAAGTCGTATGGTTTGCCTACAACAGGTAGGGGACAGTCTATAATCACTATACATGTTCCCCCCACAACAACTTTCACTAAATGGGGTGAATTAAGCAAAGAGGCTGTAGATACAGAAGATGTTACTTCCTGGCTGTATAAGGAAGATAATCAAGAACCCCTTTTACTTGCTCATATTCCTACAAGACTATATGGAAAGGGTTTCAAAATTATGCAAAGCAAAGGATATGATGGACAAAGTGGTTTAGGCTTAAACCAAGATGGCAGAATTGAACCAATATTTGTTTCTCAGTGGCCAAAAGGAGTAGGGCTAGGGTTTCAACCGATTCAGATTGGTGTTCCTAGTACTCCATTACCCTTACTTGAGGAAGTACGTGCTTCAGAAGACATTAAGACATCTCACGAACCAATAGACCAAAATCATTGTAACTCTCCTGACTCTAATGATTATGAGTGGGATTCCTTATCCTCTACTTCTTCCATGGACCTTGACAAGTTATTTGGAGAACTTGACTTGCTGTTAAGTTCCTCACCAAATCCTTTACATTCCTATCCACCAAATAAAATGACAAAAGAGGAGTGGTTTAAACACTACTATTGGGAATCACTTGATCCTACCTCTTGGCAACCTGAGCCACCTCTTTTTGTTCGCCAAACCTTGGCATTGGGCCCACCTATTCATCCACCTAGACCCAAACCCAAGAGCAAAAAGGACTTGGTACAAGACTTTTGTGATCACATGAATAATTCAATCCTTACCTTGACCCCATTAGATTTTGATAACTTTGACGATGACATGCCCTTAGTTTATCCCCAACTCATTGATTGGGATCAACAAGATACACCCGTTTTAGATACTTTTGAGAATGACGAAGCGATTGCTGAGTTCCTGGGATTACGTGAAGGCATACCTAATGGGGATCATAAAGCTAGTTTTACCATTGCCTTGGACAATAAAGCATATTTTGGGGAATCTGTTCAACCCTCCAGTTGCAAAAATGAGAAAAAGAATAAACAAGATAAAAAGGATGAGTCTCTAGGTGAAAACCGAAAGGCACCTCTAGACAATGAAAAAGTAAAAAGAAAGGATGCATCCAAAGGTGAAAACCTTTCTGAGGCACCTAAGGATGGAGGTTTGAACATTCTTCCCATTACACAAGAAAATTCACCTATGCTCGTGGAAGAAACTGTAGAGGTCAACATAGGCACAAAAGAGAATCCACGACTGGTTTATTTTGCAGTGTCATTGACAATAGAAGAAAAGCATGAGTTCCACGACTTCTTTGCACAAAGACAGATAAATTTTGCTTGGTCGTATGCGGACATGCCAGGGTTAGATCCTGAACTTGTTCTACACCATTTACCTTTGCAACCAGGTGCCAAACCAGTGAAACAGAAGTTGAGAAAAATGCATCCACCGGTGCTTTATTAGTCAAGGCGGGGAACTTAAAGAAATTGTTCAGAGCGTTGGTTTTGCTCCAGTCTATTTATTGACTATGTGGTGGATTTCAATCTTGTACCGATCCTGTAAACCATTTGAGGCATCCATCTGCGATTTTAGAGATATCAACAAAATTTGTCCTAAGGATGACTTCCCTTGCCTAATATAGGCGTGATAGTTGACATGGCAATGAGGATATGAGACTGTCCCTTATGGATGGATTCTCGGGTATAACCGGATAAAATTGCAGCTAAAGATCAACATAAAATGGCTTTTACTTGTCCTTGGGGAGCGTATTGTTGGAATGTTATGCCCTTAGGACTCAAAAATCGCGGGAGCAACCTATCACGTGCCATGACTACTATCTTTCATGATCTAGTACACACTTGTATGGAGGATTATGTCGATGACCTTATTGTTAAATCCAAGACAAGGGCAGAACATTTACAAGTTTTAGACAAGGTATTTCAGAGACTGGAGAAGTATAATGTGAGACTCAACCCAAAGAAATGTGTGTTTGGAGTCAAGTCAGGAAAGCTGTTAGGTTATATCATTTCAAGACGAGGTATTGAAGTGGATCCGGCTAAGGTGAAAGCAATCATGGACATGCCACCACCCAACAACCTCAGTCAACTAAGGACATTATAGGGAAGGTTGCAATCTATCAGAAGGTTTATAGTGCAGCTAGCAGACAAGACACATCCTTTTCAACATCTTCTTCGGAAAGGAGTACCATTTGCATGGACAGCTAAGTGTGAAGAGGATTTTCAATTGATTAAGGAATATTTACTTACACCACCTGTCTTAGTGCCTCCTATTGAAGGAAGACCATTGATTCTTTATATCACAGCAACCCATTCATCACTCAGAGCATTGCTTGCACAGAATGACGATGAAGGTCATGAACGGGCATTCTATTATATCAGTCAGACTTTGGTTGGTTATGAGCTTAACTATAGTAACATTAAACGTGCCTGTCTTGCAGTAGTGTTTTCTACCCAAAAACTAAGGCACTACATGCTAAACCATCAAACAAAGTTGATTGCTAAAATAGATCCTCTGAAATATCTGCTCAGTAAGGCAACATTAACAGGACGTCTAGCTAAGTGGGTTATGATACTTAGTGAGTATGATATCCAGTATGTAGAAAGAAAGGCTATTAAAGGATAGGTCATTGCTGATCAGTTAGCTGACGCACCAATACAGGCAGATCACCCATTAGTGGCAGACTTTCCTGATGAGTTCATATTCACTTTTGACACAAACATAACATGGAAACTGTACTTTGATGGCTCACATACAAATCATGGTTCAGGGGCTGGGATATTGTTTATCACACCACAGGGTGATTCCATCCCTAAATCATTCAGGATTGCATTTCCATGCACTAACAACATGGCGGAATATGAAGCTTTAGTGACAGGTTTACGCATGGCAGTCAAGTGGAAAATCAAGAACCTACAGGTATATGGTGATTCTCAACTAGTAATAAGACAGGTAAATGATGATTATGAGACTAGGGATGAGAAGCTTGCTCCGTACAAGCGCATGGCTGATAGTTTTAAAGATTACTTTGACAAAGTCAAGTTTCATCAGATTCCTCATGTTTTAAACAAAGCAGCAGACGCTAAGGCTACAATTTCCTCACTCCTTGACATTCCTAACAACGTGCCTAAGTTTGAGTTCTTGGTCGAACAGCTTTTGGTCCCCGCCTACGATATCCCAGATTCTGAAATGGTGTGTGACATTGTTGGTCCTGATTCCCCATGGTATAAAGAAATCTATGATTACCTTCATGCCGAAGTCATCCCCATTGGCCTATCCAACAACCAACGTAGGACACTCCTTCGCAAGTCAGCCAAATACACCATCGTCGGGGACACTTTATATAGACGTGCCTTAGATAATACCCTGTTGAGATGTCTTGATACTACTGAAGCATAAGCAACCTTGCATGGGGTGCATGAGGGTATATGTGGTTCCCATTCTAGCGGTCCTACCTTAGCTAAAAAGATTATGAGATTGGGTTACTATTGGCCTACTATGGAAAAAGACTCATATGTCTTTGTAACAAAATGTCGCCAATGCCAAGTTCATGGAGATTTGATACATGCCCCAGCACAGGAGCTACGTCCTATCACGTCACCATAGCCCTTTTCCCAATGGGGACTCGACCTCATAGGTAAAATCCACCCTACATCATCAAATAGACACAAGTTCATTATCACTACCACTGAGTACTTTACGAAGTGGATTGAAGCCATTCCTATGACATACATTACTGGCACACAGATTTCTAGATTCATCTTGAACTATATCATTTGTCAGTATGGTGTCCCTCAGTCCATAATCACTGATAATGGCCGTCCATTTAAGAACCAAGAAGTCTGTCACTTGTGTGATCAATTTCATATTCAACATCACTTCTCTACTCCATACTACCCACAAGGTAACGGCCAAGTGGAGGCGTCTAACAAGACCATCATTAGAATCCTCAAGAAGACTATCAATGATGCTGGTCAGGACTGGCATTTAAAGCTTAATCCTACCTTATGGGCTTATCGTACAAGTATCCGTACTCCCACTGGTGCTACCCCATACTCACTTGTCTTTGGATCTGAAGCCATTTTGCCTATTGAGGTCGAGATTCCTTCCCTAAGGGTATCTCTAAAAGGCCACATTGATGATGAAGAGTATCGAATGTCGAGACTCCATGAACTAGAATTCCTAGATGAGCGAAGACAAAAGGCATTGGACCATCTCCAAGCATATCAAAATTACCTTCGTCGTAGCTATAACAGGAGGGTCTTAAACAGAAATTTTGACATTGGAGACCTAGTTTTAATGTAGAACCCAAAGAATCAAGCAGAAAGAGACAAACCAGGAAAGTTTGAACCTAATTGGTTGGGGCCTTATGTTGTTACAGAAGCTTTTGGATCAGGAGCGTACCAACTCTCTACTCCTGAAGGCAAACCATTGTCCTCACCAATCAATAGTATGCATCTGAAGAAGTTCTACGCATAGCTTCTGGGAGCCTTTGTCTTATTTAGCAAAAATACAAAAAAATAAAAAAAAATCGTTATCAAGGTGAAAACCTGGCAAACAGGCATCTTGGTAACACCAAAAAAATTAGTTAATATGGAAAATAGTAAAGACAAATCAATCGTCCAATAGTGAAAACCACTTCGGTGGCGCTTTGGATAGGTGCCTTGGTGAAAACCTGGAAAACAGGCGCCATGTGTACTCGACTCTGCTCCTTTGTCTACTATTATTCTAATCTATCTTGTACATACATCACTTATTTGAACATTGTCCTTACCATGTATATAGCTCACATCCCTGTACATAGTCCACTTCCTGGTACATAGTCCACTATCCTGTACATATCCCTTACCTTTTGTGTCCATCACTTGTATATATCATTCCTAATAAGTGGTAGTCTTTTCCATAACTTGGAATGATTGCCATCCAGAGCATTTCATATCCCTCGTTTTACCCTATTCATAGTCAGTTGGTCTTATACTCGACTGGGGGCAAACACTTGACATGTGTCATATTGGTTCTTACATTGGTTGTGTTGAAGACGTAAAACCATGGAAAAACCCATAAACATCGCAAAATTACCTGAGAAAACACAAAAAAATTAGAAAACTTCAAAAAGACAAAAAAATCAAAACATTTCAAAAATCCAAAAACAGAGTCAGAGTCAGTCGCACTTGTCAGTCTTTGTTGTTTGTCGAACTACATTGCCTCTGCGACTAGACGTAGGCAAGGCCATCTGCCGATGTGCCCCCGAGGCATTAGGTCAGTCGGTTTAGGTTTTTCTGTATAAATTCATGCGTCAATCCATCTGTCTATATGACAAGGTCATTGGTCGTGTCGAACTACGAAGTCTCTGCATGTACAACGTAGGCAAGGCACATCACACGATGAGCCCCCGAGGCCGCACTAGGTCAGTCCATTAGGGTTTTTCGCTTTCATTTTCATACATGTCTTCTATTTGTATTCAGTCTTGTCGGTCGCAGTCAAGTCGAACTATGAGGTCTCTGCATGTACAACGTAGGCAAGGCCATCATACGATGAGCCCCCGAGGCCGCACTAGGTCAGTCCTTTAGGGTTTCTCATCACACACAGTCAATTGTCAACACGTCATATCAAGTCATGCATTACTCTGGTGAACAAGTCAGCAATGTCTCTGAGTCATATCAAACAACTTGCCAAACAAAAAAATTCAAACAGATCAACCAACCATCTGCTACAGGATGTGTCCTTCTTGGAAATAGACGTTATCAAAACAATCAACCTATGTCTTATTCAGGATGTGTCCTTCCTGCGTAATCGACAAGGTCAAAATAATCAAACGTAGCCTTACACAGGTTATCACATCAACGGCATCTGACTCAACATCTTATACGATACATGTCTTTCTGAAACCAGGCTTTGTCATGCCTTATACAGATAGTCATAACATCGAAACCAGACTCAAAGTCTTATCCGGTATGTGTATCTCCTGAAACCAGGCTCTATCAATCAATCCTTTTATCAATCAAACAAATCAAACAAACAAATCATGTTTTGGCAAACATTTTATTGACTTTTTGACTTTATTGGCTTATTTATCTTATCATTTATCTTGAATTGATGACTAGGATTCATGTTACTAGCTTTCTCAATGATGTCCCATGAAGGATTTAGAGAAGCAACGACGTATCAGAATTCTATTTTCTTTGACTGTTGTCTGTCGACTGTCTTTTAAATTTGATTTTGAGTCATGTTACTAGTTTCCTCAAGGATGTCCCATGAAGGATTTAGAGGAGCGATGACGTCTCATGACCCGTCTTTTTCTTTGTTTGCTGTCTGTGGTTTGTCCTGACAAAAAGACTGGGGCAACTTGTGTCCTTAGTATGAGTTAGTGACAATCCTTGTCTGCGACTGTCTGTTTTTAGCAAGTGGATGACCTTGCACACCTTGATTTATGTCATATCCTGGTGTTTGTCTCCATTTGTATTAGTCCCGCCCAATGATGATAAAGTGCAATACCTTTTGTGATATGGTAAAATATCGAAGATTCCTAACACTAACATTTATCTTCTGTCTTTTTCATTCTTTGTCGATCTTCCATTCTGCACTAACAATTCTTCTTTCTTGCATTATGACGGAGTCCTGTGACACAAACTGGTATACATCATCCTGCATCAACATACATGTTAGAAACATATATATAGGCATATGTCACATTTAGATCATCATGGCATAATAGACAATAATCATCATTCAACATTGCATATCATAAGCAATAAACTGTAAATACATGCATCACATTACATTTGTATAGCATCACATGTCATTATACATATAACATCACATTGCATCTCATAATCATATAGAATCATGTGTCATATAGAATCAAATTTATCGCATTAGTTGCATAAACAACATAAAGTACATACAACCATCCATCACATAGGCATATCATATAAACATCACATGCATAAATAAATAACTGCATAATCCATATATAGACAATGCATATCATAAGAATCGCCGCCAAAATCATATATATATATCGCTCATATGTGTCACATCACAATGTCATAATGTATCATAAATACATGGAAGCCCGCAGGCTATCGGATCAAAATACAATGTCTCAAATGGACCTCAAAACTGTATCTCTATCCTGAACTGCCACTGCCATCATGTCGGGAGTGTGTAGGAGACTGATGCTGGGAACCTGCTGATCTCGGAGCTGTGGGAGGTCTGTCATATGGCCCTGCTCTGCGTGGCTGATCCACTCCCTCTGTGCTCACTGTACGTGTGTGGGTCCTGCTCTGAGACCTACTACTCTGTGCTGCTGAAAAGCTGGGAGCCCGTCTCTCTAAGGGAACCTATGCCTCATACAAGTCTCGGTAGTATCTCTCCCTCTCACCGGCTCTGACCAACTCTCTGGCAAATGCTGCTGATGGTCCTGTACATAATGTCCTGAGCTCTGTGAATCTCTGCTCAGTCTCTTGTCATCGGGCTACAGCTTGATCTCTCTCCATCAAGGCTCTGTCTCTCTCCACCCTGTATGCATCTCTCTCTGCCATCAACACCCTCATCTACTCCTCCAAGGATGCAACCTGGGCTCGTAATATATCGATGTCAAGCACCTCTGCCTCTGTATCATCCTGACGGACCCTGTCTCCCCCATCCTCCTCCTCATCCAACTCCTCCAGGATGTGATCCCTAATCTCTCTCTTGTGATCATCCTCTCCATCATCATCCTCCTGGTAGGCACCTAACAATCCAAGGGCATCAATCTCGGCCTCCTCTGCAACTACCTCCTCTGCACCTGCCTCTACCTCTGCTGGGATGTCAGGGATGTCAGGGATAACTACCTCAGCTGGCTGCTCCTCCTCGCCACCTCTGGCCACATCTAGCATGGCCACATCCTCCTCTCCTCCCCTCTCCTCTCGGATCGGTGACAAGGCTGCTCCTCGTCCCCGTCGACCATGCCTCCCTCTCCTGCCTCCGCGTCGGCCACCTCGGCCTCCTCTGCCTCCTCGACCACCTCCTCTGCCGCGTCTGCCTCTGGGACCTCTACTACGCCGCTCTACCGGTGCTGGCTGCCCTGGATCTGTCAAGGGAATCAGCCTGTGCAATGCCCACCACTGATCATAAGCTGGGGTCGTACCTGGATCTGCTGGTCCACCCCTCCATCCCCATGGTTGCACCTGTAATCTATCAATGTCTGCCTCTGCAGTGGTGACTGGAATCTCTGGCCCCCACAACAGGACCTCTCGCGATGACCGCGCAAACTCTGCTCTACCCCGAGGCACATCTTGTACCTCTCCGTACTGTCTCAATACCCGATCTGGCAACTGCCTCTCTATAATATGCATATGGGAGACGGTCCGTCCCACTAGATACTGTGTCTGTTTGCAATATGGCAAGTGCTCGTCCTCATCTGACCATACCTCACAGCCCAGGTACGGTCTCCATGTGAACTCCTGCATCAGATCTATCGCATGTCTGAAATAACCAGTATCCCCAATATGGTGCTAAGTAGTGGCCCCTGCATACCGGAATGCATATGGCACTCCATGAGGTACATCAACTGTAACCGGTGGTCTAAATATAGCGATGTGCTCCCACGCCCATACCATCAGCAGTGTGGTACCGCAGCTCATCGACTGCGCCTCTCTATAGGCAATGTCATGAAGGTGGAAGTATAGCATCCCCAACACACACGAACCCCAAGCATATACGACTCGGCGCTCAACCATGCCCACTAGCATCTCACCCCATCCCACAGGGAATCCATGACCTCGGCGATCAGGTAGTACAATACCATCTATCAGTGTCGCTACTAGACAGTCTAACTGTCTATATCTCTGAGCCAGTACCTGCCATCTAATCTCATAGTCATCCACTCCTAGCTGTCTAACGTCAGCATGGGGGTAATACCTACACATCTCAGCTATACCCCTTTGGGTATCATAGACCACCCGGGTCCCTCTAATCGGTAATCTCAAAATCCTATACACATCCTCCAAAGTCACCGTGGCCTCTCCAGTCGGAAGGTGGAAGGAAGACGTCTCCGAGTGCCACCGCTCGCAAAGCGCTGTCAGTAAACCCTGATTTTCCCTAATCTGGGGCATATCGGTCACGTGTAACAAACCCAAATGCCATAGAGTCCGTCGCTCGGCCGGCCGTAGGCTGTCTCTGAATCGAAACATCATAGGTCTCGACTCACGTGTGTAGATAGGGTCAAGTACAACCTGCAACAACATGCCTCATGTCAGCCTGAATCATCTACCCTAGTAAAAAATAAAAAATGAATGTTTTGACATAAAATGCAAATGCGTCGTTATTTTGCAGATGCGTCATTTTTTTAACACATGCGTCGCTTTTCTACAAATGCGGTCCACATATTGCAAGTGCGACATTATTAATCAAATGCGGTTAATTATTATCAAATGCGGCTATAAACATGCAAATGCGTTGCAAATTTCAAAATGTGTTTCAACATAAACATTTGTGTATCAAATTAAACACATGCGTTTCAATATTACAAATGTGCATCACAAATATCAAATGTGTAATAAAATAAACACATGCGGTTATTTTCTAAAACTAAGCCTAAATGGTCGGCGTTAAAATGCAAATGCGGCTTTTCGCAAGCAGATGCGTCGTTCGCGCATACAGATGCGGTGCAAAATAAAAAGCGACGCACAACTAAAAATGCAATAACTACCTTAAAATGCACGCAACTTAAAAATTTTCAAAAGACAAGTTTTAGGTACATACCGGGGGGTCCGCGCCGGCTGGTCTCTGGAACGTCCTGATCCTGTAGGCACGATGATGGGTGGTTGGAACTGGAGACATCCTTGCTGAAAGTCAGAGCACACTTTTGAAATCTCTAAGCTGGGTGGGTGCAAATGAATAAGTTTTTCACCCCAATTCCAATATATACCTAGGGCTTAGATGGCATTTTCTTCCTACTGGCCGTGTAAACTTCCATTTTCTATCATCCTGTTCCCGTCCCTCCCATGTCCGAACCTGATTCTGTCAACTGCATCGCGTTTCTGCCTATCTATTGAACTAATCGGGCGCATTACCAAATTTTTCTGAACATTTCCAAAAAATTTCAATTTTCCCGAGGGGGCATACCTTCATCTATTCTAATCTGGAGCTTGACTGGGGCATATTTCCATTGATTTTCTTTGACACAACGCCTAAACGACATTGTATCAAAGAGGGGTAAATGTAGACACCGAAATCTGGTTTAGGCCTGCGACTTCCACATTCTTCATATTTCATATTCTTCATGGTTATTGATTAAATAATGTCAATTATTTAATTAATTCATCTTAACATTAATTCTTCTATTGATTAAATAATCATAATTATTTAATTAATTCATCTAAACATTAATTCTTTTGATTAAATAATCTTAATTATTTAATTAATTCATCTTCTATTAATTCTTCTATTAATATTAATAATTTTTAATTACCAATTCCTTCTCTTATTCTATCTAATTAATTAAATAAACTTTATTTGGTATGTTACTAATTAACCTTCTTCTTGTTAAATTAAATAAATTTATTTAATTTACTTTCTTTTATCATTTCAACTATAATTAAATAAATTCATAATTTATTTAATTATTCATTTAAATCCCCATTCGTCACTTAATTAAATAAATCTTATTTATTTAATTATTCTTCAAATATCGAGTCTTGAATTAAATGAATTATTAAATTCATTAATTCTATTTTAACACATTTTTCTATATTTTAGATAATTATGTGAGTTATCTAAGTATTCACTTTTACTTGACTCAACATCTATTTTAATCGTTCAATTAACTATTGATTCGATGTCTGAGTGGCGTCTTCGAGTAATCTCTTCTTCAGATCATGCAATCCTCCAGTTCTAACTCATTTGCGTGTACATGCAGATTAATTAAATATTCTTATTTAATTAATTAAATGTTGTGCGTGCGTTCGAACAGAGAGTCGTTATAATCAATCTTTATCTTTGTCATGCAAAGATATTTCTAATGTTTTTGAATCCGAACTGAAGATTAAATCATTTATTTAATCTTTAATTCTATCAGTTATCTGAATGCATGTCCTATCTCTCAATCTCAATCATCCGTTGATCTTTCAATCTTGGCATGTCGTTCGAATAATCAATTTTCTATAAATTGATTTGTCATTCTTCATTCCAATCTCTCTCGCGAATTTGATAACTTTGGAGAGCACTCAATCTTGAATCTTCGATATTTTGCTAATCATTATCATAAGGCTATACTTGCACGAACTTGAAAATCTGAGGGCAATTATACTACACAAGCAAAATGGAGAAGGGCAATCGAGATAATTCATGGAAATACGTTTGGAATTGGTGATATTGTTTCAATTTTAATTACGTTTTCACTTTCCCATGTTCTTTGTTGCTTAACGTATGAATTTGCATTTTAGATTTAGTATTGTATGCATTGTGTGCTTCTAATCTTGATTCTTGTTGTCTATTGTGCAAAAAGCTTGTTTCATTTTCAGCGTTACAACAGTGAATGTAGATTTGAATGACAAATGCAGTTACACAGGAAAAACAAATGAATGCCATTGAATTTGGTATGAACATAATCAACAAAAATTATTCATACAAGAACACTGTGATATCAAAATGGTATTTTTATTCATATTTATATACATTGTAGTGGCATTACAAAATTTGTCAATTCGACTACAAAAAGTTGATATTGATAGCAAAAAAAAGGTTTCTTTTTCAAACACAAAGGGTAAACATTAACACTCGAACGCCCTCTATCATAGTCTGAAGGTGTTCAATTTGGGTGGGAGATAATAGATTCTCATGTGACTGCAAGAATTGGGCAAAGAGCCCCATGTCATTCCTCATGACCCCTACATGAAGAAGAGTCGTATCTTCTTCCACAGTCTCATTTTGAAGAGTCGACGCTATGCAGATGGTGTCACCCACCAACCCGCTCCATGGATAGTGACTAATCCCAGTAATGGCTACATTGACACTAGGGAAAACTTTAAGAAACCCCCCCTTGGCGAAGGTGTAAAATCTTAGTGAATCTTGTATACTTCCCAATAAAAATATTAATTTTAGTGGTGAATTTTTTCTTTTTTCATGAAAAAAATAATGTTCATTGGCCAATCTTTTCTAATCACTAGAAGTCTATGGGAAATCCTAGCAAAATGCAATTTTTTTAAAACCACTAAAATTTTTCCATTGGCAATTAAAATCTATTTTCAAACCAATAAAATATTTTGATTGGCGAATTAAACCTATTTCAAACCAGAAAAAAAATATTTTGTTGGCAATTAAAACTTTTTTTCAAACTAAAAAATAATATTCATTGGCGAATTAAACCTATTTTCAAATGATTAAGAACAAAACATTGGCAAATTAAACATAATATCAAACTAATAAAAAAAATGCAGTGGTGAAGTGTCATTGTCAGTGCAAATTCACCAGTGTCATCTTTGTAGTCGGTGGGTCAGAGGTTTCAAAAACTTTGAAACTTCAAACTTTGTTTCTAAGGTTCCAAGTTTTAGCGACCACGCGACATTATGGACCATGACCGTTTGATGAATTTTTGATGGACTATTGTAGTTGCATTCTAGAAGTATATCTCTCAAGCACTAGATTTGCAAACTGAAACCTCTGGAATTACACTAGAACCATTAGATTTTCAAAAATAAATGGTTGAGATTTTATTAATTATTTGGGTTTGTTGATCATCATGCTCTTGTTTAGTGTTTACCATTTAATATTGCCTAAGTCAGACCAAAATATTTTATGACAAAGTCTTAAATCTTAACTCTTTAATCCTGAGGGTCAAGTCTCGTCAACCTAGCGATGTACCCATTTTAAATTATGTATGTGCATAAAGTTTGTTTTAAAAGAAGGATCGTTCGATAAATTTTCGATGGACGGCTATAGTTGCATTCTGGAATTAAATCCTTGAAGTACTAGACTTGCAAATTGAAACCTCTGGAATAACACTAGAACCGTTAGATTTTTAGAAATCAATGGTTGAGATTTTAATCATTATTTTGTTTTAAAAATATTAAATATGGTTTTTAAAACTAATAGTAATTATTAGCATATAGTTTTGATCATAAGTGAGTGAAATTTATTGTGACTTATTAGTGGACATTGATAATGATTAAGGTAAAATGAGACATTTAATTCTCTCTTTTCAATGTGTCGAAGTACTCTACCTTTCATTTATTCTATTGAAATTCTCGAATCTCGATTTGGTTGTGGTACTGGGCAGCATTGCAGATTAATGCCATATGAATAGCCAAAGTGATTGATTGGATAGCTTTATATTGAAAATTGCATGGTTTACTATAGAATCATAGATGATGATATCACTAATCCAGTGATTTTGACAATTGACCGCTTGTGCGGCACTGCCGATTTTGACAATTGACAGCTTGTCAACTTGAAGTTGAGGTACAATTTGCATGTAGCCAGCTTGAGGTACCGATTAAGTTGGAATTTTGGTTTGGGTGAATCATAATGATTACTAGTCAGTAGTCACTATGCACGTAACTATACACAACCTCACATGTGACACGTGTGAGGTGTACAAGGGACCAGGCTAGTAGTGGCACTTTTGGTGGCCCTTTTGGCCCATAAATAAGGATAGCGAGCACAACTAAAATCATTCATTGAATTGTCATAAGGGTTTTCATTTTGTAGGGTTAATAACTTAATAAGGATTCAGGAAGAAGATGATGTGGTATTATTGGGGATGCTCTAAATTCTCCTGCCTCTAGTTATGTAGTTACAGAGTAAAAGACCAATTTCCTTCAAGTTCAGAATGGGTGGAATTGGAAAGAAGTTGATTTGGTTCACCTGACTTCTCAGATAGGTTTTGAACCAGGATGAGGAGATCTAATGGAGATAAGTGCTATCCTAGTGCATGGAAGCTACAAGTAGAAGATGGGAGCATGTTTACTACCCCTCATTGTCTGCATGGTTTCCTAGGCAATTCGCATGCATTTATTTTTAATGCTCATCTTCTGCATGGGAGCAGTTTTACTACCTCTCATTGTCAGCATGGTTGGCCAAGAGAGTCTCTTGCATTTATTTTAAGACACCATGGCTTACCAGGAAAGTCCCATGCATTTATTTTAAGTGCTCA
>VDFB02016119.1:0-11905 GCA_007258455.2 Sequoia sempervirens
TGCAGAGTTTTTCTTTGCATGTCTGGATATTCCTTCTGGGTTTTTCGAGACCTTCGCAACGGTATCACATGCAAAATGAGACGATAACTTCCAGAGTTCAGCCTTCAGAGGCTATTTTTAGGGTTTGCATGTCAGGGTTTCTTTTGCATGTCGGATGATTCCTGGTGGGTTTTTCGAGACCTACGCAATGGTGTGACATGCAAATGGAGATACTCACTAAGTAAGGAACTTACTATTTTTAGCAGGTGCGTCCTGGCAGCCGCTTCCCAGCAGTTCAGAATCACGAGCTGATCGCAATGCCACAAAAACGAGAGCAAACAGAGATCTTTTGATACGCATGCAGAGCGAATTAGGGTTTCCAACTTCGGAGCCTGAAAAGAGGGGAAAAAAGTCAAAAATTTTGAAAACCGGTGTAAACCACCGCGATCAGCATCCTTCAGGCTATCTGCTGGTAAAATTTGAAGTCAAACGGAGCACTTACTATTTATAGTAAGTCAATTTGGAAACAGGCTAAAAATAGCAAGTCAGGTGCATGCGTTGATGTCGACAGGCAGGTCACGTGGTGAGGAGCGCCCCATTCAAATTTCAAGTCAATCGGAGCAGTGGAACTACCAGAAGCAATCAGTTACTATTTATAGTAAACCACCTTCAAAAATGGGCTAAAAATAGCAGGGTCAGCTAAAAATGGCAGTGTCAACAGAACAACAAGGTTATGAGGATGCAGTGTGCAAAATTTCAAATCATTCCGAGCTTCAGAGATGCAAAATCAAAGGGCTTACTATAAATAGCAAGGCATGCAAGCTGGCGAAAATGAGGGAAAACTTTCCTAAGTCTGAGTTTATCCTCTTGCCACCTCAAAATGCGCCCTGCTTGATGAGGAAGCAAAGATGTTCAATCATAAAAAAAAATTTCTAAGTATAAACTTCATCCACCTGCCTAGGCAAAATGCACCCAAGTTCACAAGAAGTCAAGGAAAGTCAAAGTGTTTCATCCTGCACATATAGCAAAGTGTGCCCACCTTGAGGATTGATTTTGAAGAAAGTTTCTAAGGCAAGAACTCGCCCTTCACCACCCTCCAAATGCGCCCAGCTGAAAAGAGGTCAAAGTGGTCAACACATTTCATCCTGCAGCTATGTGAAAATGCGCCCAAGGGAGAAAGAGTCAAAGGGGTCAAAGATGTTAATCCTTCACCATGCCTAAAATGCGCCCATCCTTCTCAGGGGGTGAAATGCGCCCAAGTTGCAAGAAGGTCAAAGGGAAGTCAAAGTTTTTATCCTCCTACATAGCCAAAATGCGCCCAAACAAGCTCAAGTGAAGACCAAAAAGTGAAGCTGAAGAGTCATCCCCCTTGCATGTCTAAATGCACCCAAGTTAGGATGGTAAAAGGTGAATAAGTGAGGTAAAAGATACTTCAAGGCGTGGTGAAAGGTGGTGAATGCTAGGCGTTATCCTCCATCAAGTGCAAAATGCGCCCAAGGTGGTAAGTCTTAGAAGATTTTTTCCCAGGCGTGTGAGGTGGTGAAGATGAATATTGGGCGTGGTTTTTGATTTTTTCTCCAAAAGTGCTAGGCGCCAAGGGTGATGAGAGTTATAAAATGTTAGAAAAAGTTCTAAGGCGTGTGAAGTATGAAATAAAGTGCTAGGCGTGGTAATATTATTCTCCAAATGCTATGCGCCAAGGGTGGTAAAGTGAAATAAAGTATAAGATGAGTGATGAAATATTTCTGAGGCATTGGAGTTTTAAATAAAATCGTCTTGCAAGTGGGGAGTGAAATGCAAATGGTGAGTGGGAAATAAAAGTGTGCTAGGCATGAATAAAAATTTTCTAAATGAAGCTGATAAAATTTCCAACACTGGCAAATGAACCAAAATTTTCTAAGACAAATTCTCAAAGTGCAAGATGATTTAAAAATTTTCTAAGGCAAAAATATTTTCTCCCTTAGAAAATACGCCTAGAAGTTCAAGGTGGTGAAATTTTCCTTTGTGGAGCACGAGCAAATTTTCTCAATGGTGAAGTCAGAAGATGTTGGCAGGGCAGGAACAACAAAAATATTTTCAAGTCAGAGCAACCAGAAATATTCATAGGTGTTGAAGAGCAAGAATAAATTTGCTAAAAGTTATTTTTCCAAGGTGCAAAATTCAAGAAAATTAAATGAACCCGTTCGTCGTGCAGCCATGGATTCATCGCATTCTGAAGGAAATTTTCTTCTGGGTATTGAAGATTATCGATGAGGAGTTGATTTTAAAGTCTTCCATGCTTCGCCGAGGCCTTCGGGATTGATATTTTTGATGGGCGCAGGATTGATGCATTTTCCTAAGGAGAAATTTGAAAATTTTTCTAAGACAAGGACTAAATGATGTTGTTGAAGATAAAAAGCCTTGGCAGATGAATTTGAAAATGATCGCCTAGATAATTTCTGATCAAATTCCTAATGAAAGAATTTCTTCTCGAGTCTAAGTTGGATGAAATATCAGAGTGAAGTGCGCCAGGCAGAATGCAAGATGGGTTGGGAATTTGGTTAAGGCATGAAGGATCTGAATGAACACTTGGAGATCAAAGCATGAAAATCCTGGTAACTGAGTTAAGTTTACATTATGAAGTGTTCTAATGCTCTTCTCCTTGCTTGTTTTGCAGGAGAAACGTCGAGACCAAACGATGATGATGAAGCAAATAGTCCAAGATGAAGAATCATGAAGGAAGGAAAAGTTGCAAGAAAATGGCTAAGTGTTAGCTCAAGTGACAAGGAAGTTGAAGAACAAAAGTCAAGAAGATAAAGGACAGTGTGAACGCGTCTACAAATGGAATCTTCTAGAAGGATGATGGACATTATGGCTCATTTATTACCCCACTCCTCTTTGTGGCAGTTTTTAGGGCAAATCTTGTTTAGGGCTGAGGTGGCAAAATCTGGGCCATCCAGCCGATTGTAATCTGAGCCGTCCGTTGGACTTGGCCAACTATAAAAGGGGGAGTCCCCCTCATTTGTATCTCAGTAGACAGTAGAGAAGATTAGAATAGACATAGAGTAGAGGGACAACTTAGAAGTAGCTTAGTATAGATTGATAATGTAGCTTGAAGAAGAGGGAAAGTTTTCCCTTTGAAAACTTTGTAAGAAATTGTTGTGAACACTCTCTCAATAAAAGAGTTTTTCATTGATGGTGAATTTCGTCTTTGTTGTGAGTAGCTAGCAAGGTTTCTTCGTCCTTCCAATTCAAATGGTAGCATAAAATAGTTCTAAGTAGTATAATTTTTATTCCATGCAAGTAGATGTTAGCTATGGAATGTGGTGTTTGATCTAAGCAACTTCATCTATCCATACCGCTAGTGTATTTGCTAATGGTGAGTGCGCCTTGTGTGGTCAACTAGAATATCATGTACTTAACTTCAATCACAGTTTGAATGATGGTATGCGTCGTTGTGATGGTATCTTTATGTCAAGCGGTGGTTCAAACATCTTTAGTCATCTCCCTCGAAGATTGCACCGACTCCATGGAAGCTGTCCGATGCGAGGCAAAGCGAAGTTTGGTAGAAGTTTGCTGAAGTTGAGCTCCATATCCCACACCTTACAGTAGATTAGAATCTTCTTAACCTTACCCCTTTTCAATTCAGTACTTTCTGGTTAGAATAGGTAACCCGCGCTTCATAGACAAATCTTCCGAGCATTTGAATTCCTTTCTCCGCTGCTGAACAATTCCGTAAGTCCCCCTTGAAATACCAGCAAATCACATCAAGCCAACTAAGCCTATTCACACTGAAAGAACCTTGGAGTTGAACGCCCGAACTTTCTTGCAATCTTAGCGTGCGGAATACTTTGATCAAGAGAGAATAGGGAAGCCGTTGGCAACTTTATTCTGCGTTGGTGCGGTCACGAAAAACACATCAACAATATGCAAACATCGAAATTTATTAATGTTCTGCAATCAGTACATTCAGCATTAAGAGAAGAAATCTGAAAATCGTCTTTGACTTAGAATTTCTCACACAGAATTTCAGACCTTAGTTTATTCTTAGATTTTTAGGATCCTATTTGATAAAGATTTGATTACATTTACAATTACAACATGTGCCTCAAAGATGTCTTTGACCAAATCAATGATTGTAATGTGATAAAATTTGTGGCAAACCTAGTGATGTTAGGATGAGCCAACTCCCTCAACCCTGTGTATTGCCTCATTAGGCTAAATAAATTTGCAAATGTTTTTTGCGGCATCCACACATATTTTGATCCATGAGAGCTTTCCAAGATCCTTCAATATGAGGTCAAGGCAATGGGCAGCACATGGAGTCCAAAATATAGTAGGGTGCCTCTCCATCAATAATCTACCAACAACAACATAATTTGTTGCATTATCGGTCACCACTTGAACCACATTCTCTTCGCCCACCTCATCTATCACCTCCTCTATAGCCTCACAAAGGTATGTGGCATTTTTGACATGGGCAGAAGCATCAATGGACTTGATGAAAACAATGTCACCTAAAAAAAGAAGCAAAACCAATTATTCAGTAAATTAAAAAACATAAATCAGCCATATTAATCACTAAATCAAATTCAAATTTCAAATTAATCAATGCATTGAGGGAAGTACAATTACCTACAGAGGAAACAAAAAAATTAAGCAACGTCCTATTTCTCCTATCTATCCAACCATTAGTCATGATGGTGCAACCCAAACTCCTCCACTACAAGCGTTGCTCCTGTATTTGTGATTTTACATCTGCCACCTTTTGACTCAAAAGTGGGCCCTTTAATTTATCTTTGGTAGGGGCTTTGAACCCCGCCCAACATATGGTTATGGAATCAACCATATTTTTTCAAAAGGGAGACCTGAAACATGTCATAAATAAATTAATAAGTTACTTAGATAAGTATTGTAAAATGAAAAGTTTTAACTTTAAATTTGAATTCGACAATGAGATACATCTAGATTCTAAAATTTAAATATAAATTTTAAAACAATTAAACAAAAAAGAATTACTTGGCTACATGGAAGGGAATGGTGCAATAGTATCAAATGTGTGCAATTGATTTCTTTGCTGCGTCATGTGCCTCCTTGCTCCAACCCATGCTCTAAAGTGACAGTTGGGAACCAAGAGTTTTGTGTGCTACAAAATATGAATCCACCTTAGATTCACGAACTCTAGGGCCAATGCTAGCACTCCCACTACCACTAGCAGTAGCGACAACACTAGGAATACCCATAGCTGGTGCAATAGCAGAAGCACCAGCACAAGCAATAGCACTAGGATGGTATGGAGGCATGGAAGAAGCATCTCCAACACCACCAATGCTTGGCAACTCCTCCCTCTGCCTCTTTTTCATTTCTTTTTGCAATTCAAATGTTTCTAATTGCACTTGCAACTCATGAACGGGTATGCGTGCAATATGGTATTTCAATCTGTTTATGCCTCCATGATATATTGTTTTGCAATATTTACATTTTGCCTCTCCTTTTTTCTGCTCGAGAAAGATTTCAACATGTTTCCAAGCAAGGTCTTTTCTACCTAGAGTTTGAGACATTGTGAAAATATAGTTTGAATTGCAAATGAATGTGGCTGCAATTACAAGTAGGGTTTGTAAAAAAAGAAATGCAAACTCAAAAAAACAATGATTTTACAAATTACAATGAATTTTTTGTTAAAAAAACACAAAAAAACCAATTAAAATCAAACTTACCTCTTAGATTAGGCTTGAAATGCAATGGAAACTCTTTCAATTGCTGGTAGTGAGCTCTCAATGCACCTCCTTGGCGGTATGGAGCTTCCCAAATGATATCTGATAATGGATTTGTCTTCAACTTCTTGTTGTTTTCCCTACAATGAACTTTTGTTTCTCCTCACAACTCTCTTTTCTTCTCCTATTTTTCCAAGTAAATGAAATGAAGTTGCTTTTAGGGTTGGGAAGAAGATATAAGTAAAAAAAAAAACAAATTAAATGACTCTTTTATGCTTTTCTTTTTTCTTTTTTCACTTGGCTATTCTGGCTGAGTCCTCGTGATGGGACTCTCTTGGACTCGGTGAGTCTAGTGATTCTGCCAGACTCAACGAGTCCAAGCAGCACTCGGCCGAGTCCGAGTCCTAGCCCCTAGGACTCAGCCAAGGTGACTCGACTCGGGACTCGCTGAGTCCTGGCGAGTCCCATTACAATGGGAATTACATAAGAAAGAACCTTATCTTTATAGATTCCAATCTGAAAGTCTACCCAACATTGTTCATTTAATAACACTTGTTGTCCTTTATTGAGCCAAGAAACCTTATATGGAGTTTGATGTGGAATTCTTTTCAACCCAAGCTTCTCTACCATCTCTATGGAAACTAAATTATTAGTGCTACCTAAATCAATAACCATTTTGCAACATTTACCTTGAGATTTACATGATGTCTTGAACAAAGTTTTTCTTTGGGCAGGTTCTTTTTCCTTGGGTGGTTTGATAAGCACTCTTCTCATCAACAAAGACTCTTCAACTTTAGGTTCTGTTGTGACCTTTTTCACACATCGCCCCATTGCAAATGGGGACCCCCTAATTTTTGCTTCGTTTCGAACTTTTGGCTTGATTTTAGTTAGTTTTCCTATTTTCTCTCTCTCTCTTTTCTGCTGTCTGTCTTTCGGGGTGTGCCCGTCTGATGTGGGATTTTGGCCAAGTCGGTAAAATTAGGGTTTTCAACTCTTTCCAACCAGTTTGTGGTCAAGCGAGGTGAATAAATTGAAAATTGAGACTAACATTGATGTGAGTGTGCTTCCAGCAAGCTTCCACTGAAATTTCATCGAATTCCGGGTACTTACTATTTTTAGTAAGTATGCAATTCAGGGTGTTTTCTCAACATTTTCGGAGTTTCAATCATCACATTGCATTCAGAACATGTCATGCTGCTTGCCTGCAAATTTTGAGCCAAAACCAACAACTTACTATTTTTAGCAGTGCAGCTTCCGAAGCAAATTTCAGGGCTTATATGCGGAGTTTTTTGACGCATGTCTGAGGATTCCTTCTGGGTTTTCAGAGACCTTCACAATGGTGTAACATGCAAAGTGAGATAACAACTTTCAGAGTTCAACCTTCAGAGGCTATTTTTAGGGTTTGCATGTCTACATATTCCTTGTGGGTTTTTCAAGAGCTTCGTGATGATGTGACATGCAAACGAAGATAATCACTCATTCAGGAACTTACTATTTTTAGCAAGTGCGTCCCGGCAGCCACCTCCCAGCACTTCAGAATCACGAGCTGATCGCAATGCAGTAGAAACGAGAACAAACGGAGATCATTTGATATGCATGCAGAACAAATTAGGGTTTCCAGCTTCGGGACCCGAAAAGAGGGGTAAAAAGTCAGAATTTTCGAAAACTGGTGTATACCACCGCGATTAGCATCTTCCAAGCTATCCGCTGGTAAAATTTGAGGGCAAACAAAGCACTTACTATTTATAGTAAGTCATTTCAGAAGCAGGCTAAAAATAGCAAGTCAGCATCATGCGCCAGTGTGATCAGGCAAGTCACATGGTGAGGAGCACAACATTCGAATTTCAAGTCAATTGGAGTTGAGGAGGTATCAAAAACAAGCAGTTACTATAAATAGCAAACCACCTTCAGAAATGGGCTAAAAATAGCAGGCCAACCCGAAATAGCAGTCTCAACAGGGTAACAAGGTCATGAAGATCCAGTGTTCAAAATTTCAAATCATTCTGAGCTTCAGAGATGCAAGAATTGGAGGACTTACTATAAATAGCAAGCATGGAGAGGCTGGTAGAGGTCAGGAAAAATGGCTAAGGCATGAATTTCATCCTGCAGCACCTAGGAAATGCGCCCACTTCAGCTGGAGAGTAAGAAAAGTTTTTAAGTGTTCAAATATCCTCCTGCCTTGGTGAAATGCGCCCTCCTCACAGGCATGAAATGAAATTTTTTCTAAGTGTTGGTAAAATCCTCCTCCACCTTCAAAATACGCCCAAGGAGAAATAAGATGATGAAAAGTATTCTAAGTCATTGTTAAATCTTCCTGCCACCTCCAAATGCGCCTAGCAAGTATTCAAGGTGTTTGAAAAGTTTCTTACATGTTTCATCCTCCTCACATGGCAAAATGCGCCCACTTCTCAAGAAAGTCAAGGAGGTCAACAAGTTTCATCCACCTCCTATGTTGAAATGCGTCCTCAAGGTAATGCCAAGCATGAAAAAAATTCTAAGTATAAACTTCATCCACCTACCTAGGCAAAATGCGCCCACCCTCAAGGAGAAAGTTTAAAATTTTTCTAAGTGTTAAGTTTCGTCCTCCTCCCATGCTAAAATGCACCCAACTTCACAAAAAGTCAAGAAAGTCAAAGAAGTAAACAAGAATATCCTATTCAAAGTGTGAAATGCGCTTAAGGGGGAGATGAAAATGTGCAAGGCATTGGGAAAATATTTTCTTCATGACATTCAAGTGTGCTAGGCGTTGAAATTTGAAATTTCCTACATGACAAGAGAGGTGCGCCCTAGATGTAGAGGTGGTTAAAAGTTGCTTAGGCATTGAAGGCAAGGTGGTGGAGATTTGAATGGAAATATGCTAGGCGTTGGGCTTTAAAAAGAATACATCCCTCATGGTATATATTTATAATATGCGCCCTAGGCATTTAAAAGGAAAAATTTCTAAGTGAGTTGAAATAAAATTTTCCTCACCATAGGCAGAGTGATTGAAGGTAAATAAAAAAATTTCTAAGGAAAATTCGAAGTGCTAAGTGATTTTAAATATTTTTCTAAGTGATCAAAATTCCACCTCTCTAGAGGAAAAACGCCTAAGTTTGGTGAAATGATGAATTTTTTTCCTTGAGACAAACAAAATTGCCAATAAAGAGGTTAAAGGATGCCAGCTGCACAGGTTGATAAAAAAATTTCCAGTCAGAGCAACAAGAATCATCTACAGATATGAAGAACGGGATTAAATTTGTTAAAAATTATTTTCTAAGGTTCAAAATTCAAGAAAAAAAATTAAATGAACCCGTTCATTGTATACCCATGAGTTCGACAAATTCTGAAGAAAATTTTCTTCTGGGTATTGAAGATCTTCTATGAGAAGTTGATTTCCAAGTCTTCTACACTTCGCCAAGGCTTTCAGGATGAAGATTTTTGATGGGCACTGGATTGATGAGTTTTCCTAAGGGAAATTTTAAAATTTTTCTAAGGCAAAGTCAAGAAAATGTGTTTTCAAGGTAAAATCCTCCAGACGATGAATTTGAAAGAAACTGCCTAGGTGAATTTGCTCAAATTCTTCGTGAAGATAGTCTTCCTGAGCCGGAGATGAATGAAATCAAAATTGTCAACGCTTCAACTGGTGGAATAAATTTCTTGAAGAAGATGCAGTTGTAGTTAATACATTCAAAAGATGATCTTAAATTGCATCTCTAAAATGCGCCCTCAGGTAGTTGAAATTTGGCTAAGGCGTGAAGAATCATGAAGAAGGCAAAAGTTGGCTGGTGAAGGCGATGAACACTTGGAAGTTAGAGCGTGAAAATTAGGTAAGTAAAGTGAATTTATATTATGAAGTGTTCTAATGCTCTTCTCCTTGCTTGTTTTGCAGGAGAAACGTCGAGACCAAACGATGATGACTTAAAGTGATGAAGCAAATAGTCCAAGATGATAAATCACGAAAGAAGAAAAATTTGCAAGAAAATGGCTAAGTGTTGAGACTTAGTGACAGGGAAGAAATATTTTCAAAACTCAAGATGGAGAAAAGAATAGAAGCTCGAGCAAATTTGAAGAACGACGTCAAGAAGAAGATCAAAAATAGTGCGAACGCATTTCAAAGTTGGAATCTTCTAGAAGGATGATGGACATTAATGGTTCATTTATTACCCCACTCCTCTTGGTGGCAGTTTTTAGGGTGAATCTTGTTTAGGGCTGAGGTGGCACAATCTGGGCCATCCAGTCGATTGTAATCTGAGTCGTCCGTTGGACTCGGCCAGCTATAAAAGGGGGCATCCCCCCTCATTTGTACTCAGTAGAAATTAGGTTAGAGTTAGACAGTGGACATAGAGTAGAGGGGCAACTTAGAAGTAGCTTAGTATAGATTGATAGTGTAGTTGAAGAAGAAGGAAAGTTTTCCCTTGAAAACTTTTGCAAGAGATTGTTGTGTAAAACTTTCATAATAAAAGATCTTTTCATTGATGGTGAAATTCGTCTTTGTTATGGATAGCTAGCGAGGTTTCTTCATCCCTTCTACTTCAAGTAGCATAGAGTAGCGTAATTTCATTTTCATGCAAATAGATGTTAGCTATGGAATGTGGTGTTTGATCTAAGCAAGCTTTGTTTATCCATACCACTAGTGTATTTACGGTGAATGCTTGTGTGGTCAACTCGAATATCATGTACTTAACTTCGCTCATGATTTGTATGTTTATGCGCCGTTGTGATGGTATTTTCATGCTAAGTTGTGATCTGAACACCTTGAACTACTCCTCTAAAGATTGCACCGACTCCGTGGAAGCTGTCCGAGGCAAGGCAAAGCGAAGTTTGGTTGAAGTTTGCTGAAGTTGAGCTCCCTATCCCGCACTTAGAATAGATTTAGACTCTCTAAACCCTACAACCACTTTAAATTCAGTACTTTCTGGTTAGAATAGGAAATCCGTGCTTCATTGATAAATTTGTCGAACTGTGAAAACCCCCTTCCTCTGCTGTTGAACAATTCCGTAAGTCCCCTTGAAATACCAACAAATCACATCGAGCCAACTGTAAGAACCCTGGTGGTTCTCAATCCCGAAACCCTAACTGTGAATTTTGTTTTTTGCAAGTTTGCGTTTCTTTGTGTTTTTGAAGTTTTTCAGACAAATAAAGAGAAGCTGCGATTTTCTAAATAAATGCTTAAAAATTTACTAAAATTCATATGGCAATGGAAATATGTAGAAAATACTCATAAAATTGAGGCGCATCCATTTATTAGCTTTCCAGAGCTTTAACAATAACAAAAACTAAGCAATGAAAGAAATATGATATTATTATAAGGAACCTGATGGCAGCTGCAACAGCATGAAAGATTTGGAAGAATCCAATATATCTGACTCACGATCTCCGATCTCCAGACTCAAAAGGAAAAGAATCCTCTAGAAGACCAAGGTGCACCAGAGCCAAATGATATTCACTGAAGACTGAAGGCGTTTCTTCCTGAAATAATGGTACGGCCTTGAAGGTACAGTTTTGTACGGCCTGTACAACAGCAGCAAATAAGAATATGGTACGGCCCAATGAAAGATGCCAGATCTCTGTAAAAGATGTCTCTGATAGGTCGCCTCAAATACTTGATGAATAATCTCTGCCAAACTTTGAATGAATAAATCAATGAGCTCAATCTGTAACCTCTGTATGAAGTCACCAAGATGCAATCTTCAACTGGTATTGCACAATCTCATTATGCCAAACTCTGAAGAGGTATCGTTCTCCAAAATCGATTCGTCTGCTGAAACCCTAGGTTTTGCAAACTCCAATGCTCAGAGCAAATACAAGACAAATTTGAATAACATATCATAATGGTTCGATTTGTCTTTTCTGTAAATATATACTCTCTTGCAAAAATTCGACCCAAAGTCTTCTTTTAATAATCACTTAAATAAATGATTAAATATTGCGCTTTGACTTAGGAGAAAATCATTTAATAATGGGCGCCTTCATTAATGAATAATAAATATTCATTATGTCAAATATTATCATTTTATTATAAAGTATAATAAACACTTTATAATACGCCCTTTTAAATTAATATTTAAATACATTAATAAAGTGACTTTATAATATAAAGTCAAAATATTAAATATTTAATAAATCATTAAATACTCCGTTATTCTCCCTTCTGACCAACAAACTGATGTACTGGGTCGAATCTGAGCTGACCAGTTGAACCAGGTGCCCTGCCAAAAATAGCAGCTTCCGCCTGCCCTACTTTCTAAAAATAG